>JAIUND010000001.1:0-279280 GCA_034699125.1 Gisinianus flammeolus | reverse complement strand
CTCTCTCTCGCTCTCTCTCTCTCTCTCTCTCTCTCTCTCTCTTACAAATTAATATATAATTCCATTTTTCTTTCGTCTCACATTCATTTATATGGAGATTGAAGGATTGGATTTGAAATGGAAACTGAAGTAACCAAATCAAATGTCGTAAACAAATAAGTAAATTGTACACAAAATTTACATGGAGAAAAATGGGGAAAACCGAGACAGAATGTTTTGGAAGGAGAGCGAGTTAAATGAATAGAAAAGAGTTCACAAAGACAAAATTATAATTGTTATTTGCTAAGAAAGAGAAAGAAAAGAGAGGGAAATGGGTTGATTGGGCAAAGTAATGTGAGAAATGTTAATGGACGGACGGAAATACGGAAATGTGTAAATTTGTAAATTCGTTTGTACATTTGTACATTTGTAATTGACAATTGAGTGGAGGGAAAAGGTGGAAATGTTGCGTTTGAGTGTGTTACATGTACATAGTTTTGTTGACGAATTTTTTGGAGATGTTTCGGAGGAGATTGACTGTGGTTGTTGTTGAGAAACATCCAAACAAAGTGTGGGTGTTTGTCGTTCGTGGAGGACGGAAAAAGTGGAAGATTGGAGTTAGTCAGTTGTTGTGTTGAGTTGTGTTGTGTTGGAGTGTTATAGGAAAAGGAGGAGATGAAGATGAGGATCGGAATCTCAGATGCAAAGTATATCAGAATCAGAATTAGAGAATCAGAGTATCAGAAAGAGGACTAGGATCAGTATAAAAAAAAACAGAAACAGAAACACACAAGTGAGCGAGAAAGAGAGTGATAGAGAGGAAAGTATACAGAGAGGAGAGAAGACGAGCACGTTGGGTGAGTGGTGAACGCGGGTACGACTCTGGGACTTTGCTATGAGCAAGTATTGCGCAAAGACGGTGATTGGTCGAGGGGAGTCACATGGGTCTTCTCAAAGGCTGGTCTCTATATGGTCTAATGTGCTATTAAAAGTGTGCCAGAGGCTTAGCCGAGACCAGTTACGGCTATAATTCATCGAAATTACGTCAAATACAACAGTTCTTCTCTGCGGTCGGAGAAGACCAAACAACACTTTCCAGAGTCAGTCACAAGTGAGAGAGAGAGATAGACAGCTCGACTCAAATTCACATCCTCCAAAAAAAGAACGACTTGACATACACACCAACACACATACACACACCAAACACCAGTCACACAATATCACCTCAACTGAAAACATCATATACACCACACACACTCACCCACGAGTTCCCTTCAGTTTTTACTCTCTTCATTCAATTTCCCTAATTTATACATATATAACTATATATATAGCAAGAGAAAAAATAAATTGTCTTTAATACTCATTAAATATCTTGATCATATAATATTGTGAAAAAAAAGTCATCACATTTCTCCTCTTGACTTGAATTTGAAATTGAACCTCAAGTGTTTTCATATCCTTCACACAAATCTCCACATTGTTCGGTTTTAGTTTCCCCCAAAAGGAAATAAACAAAACTCCAATCACATTTCCTCCGCCAATCATTCATTTAAGAATGAATTGTTCGTCAATTTGGATTACAGTTTGAGTTTTGATGAAATCCTGTATACTGTATACACATCTTTCAAAAATTCATGGAGTGAAAACTTCAAAATCTTGAAGAACATATATACAAGTAAACTTTGCATGGAATGTGCAACAACTTTGTACATACAAAGAGATTGAGAATGAAATTAAACACAATTTAACATATTGCAACTATACCATTTGTTCTGTGACTGTGGAAATTACAATACAATTAAAAAGAGGAAAATAAAAAAAAGAATAAATGCATGTGAATAATAATAGTAATAGTCATAATCTGTACTATGCGGAATCATCATGTGAATCGATAAGAATGTGATTAAAAAAAAAGAGTTTTTATTATAAAAACAAAAGGATTTACGTAAATACAGTTTTGAGTTACATACGATATGGTGAAAAAATTTATATGAAAATCTGAATCTGTGGAAATAAATGAAAAACGGAGGAAGAGCTCAAAGAATGTGTTGAATTGGGAATTGAAAAGTGACATTTTTTTTAACACTCAAAGAGTTTCTATATCTTGAGAGTGGAGTTGAGTTGTTTCAAGTTTCAAGAGAGTGAACGGCACGAAAATAGACTTTGAAAAAATGAGCTCGTACCAGTTTGTTAATTCACTGGTAAGAATGTGAATTTATTCACTTATTACGGCAAAAGGAAATATTAACTTTCAATGTACTTTTGCTTCTGATTGCAATCAAACTGAAAATGAATCGAGAGAGAAATATTCTATATTACACATTAGTTCAATTAGTATTAAAATTTAATATTTTTTCATTCAGTTAATTGTGATTGTGATTAAAGTTAGAGTTTTGCAACCTGTCGAATGAAAAAAAAGCCATATAGTTTAACTCCATACCTTAATACAGAATACTAGATACATTTGGTAATATTTGTGTGTGTGTGTGTTGTTTTCTTAACAGGCAGCGTGCTACACGGGCTCACGAGGAAATTCGGACCCGACAGCGACAGACTATTATAGTGGGACTGGACCGACGGGTGGTGGTGTCAATTCGTATCCGAATTGTTACTCTCCACAAATTGGGACAGCACCTGCCACTGCCACTCAAGCCAATTACTATGGCGGGTCCCCAACTCATCACGTGACCAATTTGTCGAACGGGACCGGTGTGAGTGGAGACTATCGGAATTTGAATGGGGGTCCAACTGGGACAGTTTTACCAATAGGAAATAATCCAACAAATCCTCTCACATCCTCTGGTCCAAATAATACCGGTGGTAATCCTAGTAGTTGCAAATATGCGAGTCCAGCAACAGCAATTGACCCTCCCGTCACAAATTGTGGTTCCCCACAAGACCTCACAACTAATAGTAATGGTTCCTCGGCTGCCAGTTCAGTCTGTAGTACTCCTCGGAGTCCAGTTGGACATCCTGGTGGTGGTGTTGGTGGTGGTGGAGGTCGAGGTCAAAACAGCCAAAATAATTCTCAGTCAAATGCTTCCTCAAATAATTCCACAAGTCCTAACTCAACGAATGGGAGCCAAACACAATCAGGAAATACCAAAGGGTCCTCATCAAATCCACCACACATCTATCCCTGGATGAAAAGGGTTCACTTAGGTCAAAGTAAGCACCATTATCCATTCATTTCCTATTTATAATCTATCGTATATAGTGTATCAGTTTTTATTCAGTTTTTTACATTTATTTTTCACCTCGTTTTTTTTGATGATCGGATCGCTCATTTGTTTTCAATTTAATATGTATACGCTTTGAATTTCGAATTGTTAGTCGGTGGGACTTTTTACACACAGTCAGTTTATGATCTCAGTCAAATTTTATATATATATGTATATATGTTTCCAGTGAACAGTTTAACAGATTCCAATTGACACACTCTGTGTTTTTTTATTATTATTCTTGTTCATTTAGTATGCATTTTATACAATTTAATTGATTGGAAAACCATTTATTTGATTTAAGTCTGATTTGAAACTTTTCCGATGGTTCGCCTGATTTTTTTTTCGCCAGATTTGAGTTTGCATTTTTGTATGGAGACATTTTTTTCAGTCTTATTCATTTTTTTAATGGAGAAAAAGTTTTAATTGTAATGTAATTGTAATGTTTTATCTTTTTGACGTTTTTTTATGTAATTTTCTGATCATTAAAAGTATAGGTAACCCAATTTTGATTAGTTTTGTTTATTTTGTTAGAAACTCTAAAGTAAAGAAGAAAAGCTGTGAAATATATAATATTAAATTAAAAATTACAAAAGCATTTATTTATTTATTTGATTTGAGAAGTTAAAAGTTGTGTTTACAAATTAAAATTTTAAATATTCCAGTAAAGTACAATGGATTTAATTTGTTCTTTTTGGCAGATCGTAAGTTTGTACAACATCTGTAAATCTGTAGACTGTTAACTGTCCTATATGCCGTAAGAAACATATTTCAATCTCCTCTTTTTTCAATCTTGTATTGATAATTTGTAACTTTTACCAAGTAAAGTTATTTAAACAAATTAATACATGTCACACCGACTTTCAATCTGAATCAAGCGTACTCTTACGTTTATTTCTCATTCCGATGTTTGAAGTTGTCAATAATAATAATTGACAATCATCGATTTCAATCAAAACAGTTACCTATAGTCTTGAAACTTGAAATGAATGTCAAAGTCAACAATGTCATTATTATGATAATAAAAAAAAGCATGTGCTTACGATTAGAATTAAGTACAATTTAGATTTAAAGACTAGTGACTAGCGTGTAATAATACCAGGTTATAAATTAAGTAAAACACACATGTTCACTGTGTGTGTGTTTGTGTTCAATATCAAAGTCATTTATCTTTACACTTGAAGAACTGAAGACTATTTCTCCCCATAAAAAAGACATACTCATACTAGTACAAGATATAGAAGATTGTGAATCAAGACACTGTTTATACGCTGTAAATAAGTGAATAACAAACCATTCATGTTTTCTTTCACCAGTTCAGTGTTGCTTTATTTGTTGTTGAAAGGAGAGAGAGAGAGAGAGAGAGAGAGAGAAGTGAAGAGAGTGTGAGTAAAAAAAAAGAAAATATTATTTTATTATCCCATAAAGGTGTGCCAACATTCAGTAAGAGGACCGTATTAATGTCTTAATGCACTGTGGGTCCATTGTATCAGAAAGCATTAAATTATGATACAAGACACATTGAATAGACTTGGATAAAATATGGCCATAAAAATATAAAGCTTTGAGGAAGGCCCCACTCATGTTCATGTGTAGTTGTTTAGCAGTTTCTCTCTCTCTCTCATGTGCGAGACTTTCCCGTGTTATTCTTCATGTGTCTACACTTTACACATGTATGAATTTGTTTTTACTATTATTAAGAGTTTTGTTCTTGTTCCTGTGGTGTTTTGCCTCCTGGTATTGATAAAGTTGTATGAAAATCGTAATAATACACAAGTGCCCCTTTTTTGTACATGTATGGACAAATGGACAACAAATTTGAGTCGAGTTCTTTGAATCTTTATAGCTTGAAATTGTAAACGTTTAAATGAGCGTTGGATAAATAGTCTAATAATATTATACAGAAGGGAGAAAATTAGCCACACTTGAAAAGCTTTTGATTTGAGCCTTTGAAAAAGTAAAAGTTATTTGCACATAATATTAATACATATTATTATTATTATTGCATACGTATGAAATAAAAATAGATTCATGTTTGATAGATGACGTGTACAAATACAGATTGAATGAGGAATGGCTAAATGTATTTGTTTGTGTGTAAACGTTGGAAAGTTGTGATGTGTGAAAAGAAATGGTTTCAAGTGTACTACATGAAATCCGTGTAGTTTACACGGATTGTTAGTTAGGTAGTTTAGTAGTTGGTACTTATGAATGTTAGTATATATAGGTATACTTTGTCTTTTTGTATCTTGAAAACTAATTGACCAGCGACGAGATGATTTGTACTTACATAAGTTAAACACACACGAGGAGTTTTACAACTCGAGAGGAATATGTACATCTATACATGTTTTACCCCGTAAAGAGAAGCTATTACGAGACACAGGAGGCCCGTAAATTTCGCCTTTTAAACTCTCTTGAGTTTTATGACTTTTCCCTTTTTTTTCGTCTTCTTCTCCCCATTCAAAAGAATAATTCTATAAAGAGGATAGGACACACGATGTGTATAGAGAATGTATTTAGAATGGTGGATGGCAATAAGGAAAAAGTTGGACGCACAACTCTTGCAATTCCATAGACATAAAGCATGGCTTAACCAAGTCTGTAATAATAATAACATGAACACCAATTTGTCCTACGTATATTATTATTACATATTATTGTTGTTGTTGTTGTTGTAATTTATTGTGTAATGGTATGTGCGATGATGATGTTTTGCAATTTTCTTATCATTTTGAGAAAAACAACTCATATTATATTTGCATTGTAACAACTACACATGAATAATTAGTAGGATTTTTTTAATTATTGTTACGACAAGAATAATCGTACGCTCTTGATCTTTTGTCGTTGGACAGAAACGCTAGGATTTCCTTTTCGTTTTACGGACGAGTTCAAATTCTGTACAATCTGAATCGAAATTTGTAAATTTACATTGTAAATGTAAATGTAAATGCGTAGTCGAAATGCCGTCCTATACTGGCAACAGAGGCAGAAATGGAGGAACAGACAGACTTGGGAAGAGTCTTTTTTTGAAAATGTAAACGTGCTGCAAATAGGTTAAGTCTTAAGTCTTCATCTTTTTCACTTGACTTCACTTGCGACAACCTCAGCGAGGGGACTGTAAAATTCAAAAGACAGAAATTCGACACTTGTGTATTTCATGTTCATGATGTCGGGAGAGCTATTTTGTGCCCTTCCACTCTGGAAAACTCTTCATGACGGTTTTCAAAACCTTCACTAGGAATTTTCAAACTTTGCAAACGAGTGTGAGGTCTTTATATGTAGTTGAGTCTCTTTTTTTCTTTTTTTCCTGTGAGTATAATACTCTATTCTGTCCAGTCTGTAGTCACATATTTTTATAGTAAATAATGCATGTACAGAGAGTTGAGAATTGTATTATATTTTAGGGTTCACTCACTCACACACATCTCGAATGTGTTGCAAGTTGTAAAAGGAAATTTATGTCTTCATCTTGGATTTGTATGTATATTTGTACCTATTTGAGAACAGCATGGAGTAGTGGCCCCGGTAGTAATTTGTGCTCCTAAAATTCCATAGTAAGCTTACGTATAATAATATTTAGCCAGTCTAACATGAATTGTCCATGCATGTAACATGTAGCATGTAAATTGGAAATCAATTCAATTAAGGAAATGTAAGAACCATGTCCAATTTTTGATTGCCACCAAAAACCAAAACCTTTAATTTTATTACTTCATTTTATGATTCCTCTGCATTATTATGGACTGACAATTGGGAGTAAGTTGGACCAGTAGTAATGAATGAAAGCTTTCTTTTATTGAATCACACGGGAGAGAGAGAGAGAGAGAGAAAGAGAAAGAAAGAGTGAGAGGGTTTGAAAAGAATTGCGTGGGTCCTATATAAAATATAATACTCGGGTTTTTTCCATTATCTGATCATATTTTACGTCCCTCAATTTTCACCCATCACCCATCACCCATCTTAAAAAAATGTATAGTGAGTAACTTCTTTCCAATCGGTTCTCTCAGGTTGCTGTCACTAACTGTAACATATACGCACACGGACGCTATAGACTGCGTACTGTGTGCTGTGTGTAGATTATCAACTCACAAAAGCAAAAAAAAAGGCTTCCACATGTGAACATGTACAGTACAGATACACAATGTGTACATAATATTACATACATGATATCGTAACTAGTAGGGGGATAAATTGTATAGAAATTGTATGGAAAAAATATAGAAACTACTGGAACTGATACGGCTCAAGTATAAATTGTATTTTAATATCAGGACATTATAAAGAATAGAATGAAGAGAGAGAGAGGAGTCGTATAGGAGTATCTGTAATAGTATGTATCGAATAGATGATTATATAATATACACATGTACTCATGCACATATACATATGGACGTGTATTGTGAATCAAAAGCGGAACGAAGGAAGGAATAACCGGCGGTCGATCCAAATTATTGATTGGAAATTGACGAAAATGTGCATAAACATATGTGTTTGGCAAGCTTTTAAAATCAATCCAGATGACAAACAGTCATCTATCTTTGTCCTGTCCTTTTGACAATGTCAAGTATAGACTTAACTATTAAAGTGCTATTTTTTTCAACATCAACAGACGGCCAGTCTCTCTCTCTCTCCTCTCTCTCTCTAAAGCGTACCTTCATTTCATACTCCACCGAGACGACTCGGTACTCGACAGTACGCAATGAAATGTCTGCAGCTATGTAGAAACTTGAACTATAAACGTGGAGAGTGTAAGTGTAAACACTCCAAGTCAAGATGAATTTTGATTTTAATTTAGAATTCAGTGTGTCACAGAGGACTCAACATTGTATAGCGTCCACTATCAATTAAACTGGCAATATGGCTTTGAAACATTTTTCCTATTGTTTTTTTTCTGTAGTTATAAGGACGATTTATTTGAAATTTCGATCATCTCTTGACACAGATCTCACTGTTTGTGTGTGCTTTGTGTATACTTTACGAACAGTGGGAAGCATATTGTTTCAGACTACTATACTTACTATATTCCTTGGTTTTCGTCTCTATTTTTTTAATCTGAAGACTATCCTCAGATCCTCACAGTGTACATTGTGTACAATGTATATACTATAAATCTATGGACAAACAAACAAATTTTCTTTAGATATTTAGGAATTATATAGATTGCACATTGGACGAAAACTGACTGGGTTAAGCTGTGAATGTGAAACACCGTCATGTTCATCCTCGGTACTTTCATTCTTATTTGTCAACAATGGGATTTTTCTAGGAAAGGGTGGCTTCAGTTCAGCCTGATCACCTCTGTTGAGCTTCCTTTCCCTATTCCTCCTATTCACATTGAGTATGAACCAATCTGCTCTTGTATATAGATATATAAAAGAATGTAGAGTCTACATTGTAGACTCTCTACTTCTACTCCTGCTTGCACTACAGATAGAGTGTCGAGTATGTAGACGACGAAAAGAATTTTATTCTCTCTCTCTCTCTCTCTCTCACTCACTTTCTATATTTCTCTCGGATTTTGCCTCTGCCAGTGAAATACCATTGCCCATTTCCATTGCATTGCGATTGCCACTACTACTATTCCTATTGTGAGTAGTTGCCCAAATGTTGTCCATGTGTTCTTTCCTTCCATTTCCATGACTATACACACACATGATGCATATGTACATGGGTACGAGTGAAGAGTCTCAGTCATCAATGAATACGAGTGTACGAGTGTTTTTCCTGCTCTGACTCTGACTGTGGTGAAGAGACTTGGGCTCTTTCTCTCTCTCTCTCTCTCTCTCTCTCACTCTCTCTTACCTACCTCCTCCTCCATGCTTTTCTACTACTACAAAAATAATATGCTCTAGCCTTCTCGTTCGTTGAGATAAAGTCAAAGACAAAAACACCCTCACTCTCCGCTGTTTCTCTCTTTCTTTCTCTGACTCTTGTATGTAGTCAGGATTTGTGTGAGACCATTGTGCAAGTGAGCAAACTATGGACTTGCATTGGTTTTAGAATAATAATAATAACACTACACATATATCTGTGTAAAAGAGTAGGTATGTACGAAATTCTTTTCCTTACTCCCAATGAGAATGAGTGCGAGCCTTGAGCCTTTTTTCTATACATGTGAAATGTGAATAGGGATATGGATGCATTTTGTGTGCTTTATGGTTAGGCCGTTGCCTTGTATTTGTACATGTTTGTATAGTTGTAGTTGGGACTTTGTATAATATTTCCTTCTTCTAAATCTGAATATCGAATCTCAGACAAGTACAGACTTCAAGTCACCCCTCCTTACTCTTCAGCTTCAGAGACTGTCAACCTACAAAGTACAGATAAAAGTTACTCATATACTTCAAGTCTCTCGTGAATAGTCAATCCGCCTACATACTAAATGCCAAATCCACGTGTATCGATACTCCATTAGATAAATAGTTCACATTTTAAACAATCATTACAAGATGTGGAGGATCATTTTCCATTTATTGTTCTGTGTAATATCATAATATGTGTATAGTTTGCGTGTGTATTCGAGAGATTTCAATGTGAATGTTGAACATGGGTGATCTAACTAGTGTAACTAGTCTAGTTTTTTTTGTTTAATCTCAAGGTTTTCCGTTTTTTAACAAATTGAAATTGGAATCATTTACAATTTAAAGAAATGTTTAAATACCTTAAAGGCAATGGGATGAATCATGCCATAAAAAGATGTCAATGAATGTGGATAAAAGTGCATGCTTTTACTCAGAAAGAGACGACACGATGAAGAATGTAAATGTAAAGCAATTGTTCGTTCAAGGGAATTCGTAATGAAATGAGGATGGCTATGTGTGTGTGTGTGTTTGTAGTTTGTATGTAAAAACAATAATATGAAGCATATAGAAAATAAAATAATACAAAAAAAGAACGTACGTAAGAACGGTAAGAATGTTAAAAAAAGTCAAGAGGCATCAGGGTCATTAGTATTACATAGCTTGCTCGTAGTGTGCACAAGGCACAACCCTGATTTTATTTCTGATACAACCACTCCGTCATACCTGCACTTTTAACTTGGGCTTTTGGATTTTTCTGTCGTCTTTTGTTCATTTAGTCTCTCCATATGTCATTTAGTCGTTCTCTTGAAGAGTCTTGACTACAGTCGACCTACACTCATTGTATATACCTACGTACAATTTATACAATTTACAAGTGAGAGACTCGAGTTGTACAGCGTATATTAATATGTACATATATGGAATCTGTGAGTACGTGCATACATGATTGAAATTACGGATTACGTGAAGAAGATGAAATGAAAGAGTTACTTGATCGTTTACAGCCGTTGTGGACAGGCTTCTATGGCTAGAAACTTGTTACCACCATGGTTGTCTGTCTGTCAGATGACAGATACTTTTGAAGCTGTACAGTGAATAAAAGACTTTTGCTCCTCTGCTCCTTCTTATACCAACTCTTCACATGTACATGTACAATTCCCATACATACTTGTGTGTGTGTGTGAGTGTGTGTGTGTTTGTGTGTAGTATGCTCATATGAAAAACTAGAAATGAATAATAATGCTTCGAGGGAGTGAACAAAATAAATAGCCGTAGACTATGAAAATGTTATGTTATGTTCTGTTCTGTTCTGTGTTCGTTGTGTGTGATGAACATTGTACATTATTTTTCTTTTTTATCTGACAAATTAAATGTTTTCTAATTTCTAATTATCGTATTATCTGTATACCCTCGAGTCGAGTCGTCTATATATTGCACACTCTTTCTTATCTCTTTTTATCATTTGTTTATTCATATTCCACGTAGGTGTAAATATCCTACAATTGATAATTTGTATACTGAGAAAATATTTGGAGAAAATTTTGTTTGACAAAACAAATGGAATTCGTATATATACATGTAGGATGGGAATTTTCGTATTTTGTATTTTAATTACTGTCTATTATTTCAGTTTAGAGTACTACCAAGTTTTGGTAGTTTTTACCATGTTCTCAATGTTCTCATTGGTGATAAAAATCAATAACCTTTCATTTCATGCAACCTTTGTGAAAGTTCCAAGCTAATCGTGATCCATACATAAATATTTGTGTATTTGTACAGTTCACACACATACACACACACACACACACTCACACGTTGTTGATAGTCTGTGAATGGAATTTGAGGGAAGTCGAATTATTTTTCCATTTTTCAAGAACGTAGACAGGATTTTTGCTCCTGTAGGAATTGTGGGGAAGAAAAAAAGGGGGAGAAAACGAGAGAGAGAGAGAGACTTGATCCATTTGAACCAGAACCAACAAATATTAAGTATGCAAACGTTTTAGAAGTAAGATGAATGCGAATTGAATTTCGGAAGGGACATTTTCATGTTAAGTTGAGCACGGGGGATACTGTCCCCGTCATATATTCACATGTCATACATGTTTGTTTACTTTATACAGTCTCTCTCTCTCTCTCTCTAGTCTATACACACTTGTAAGTATGTACAGTATAGTTGTATAGACTACGAGTACTTTCCAATATTTACTATTTCAGAGTCTCCACGATATTGAGATCCGTGTGTTATATATTTATACGAGATTGAAATAAAATATAGTGAATTTTTTTTTCTGGTCGAGTTAGAAGAGACCAAAAGACTGTTTTGATGGTCTTTTTCTTCTACTTTTTTTTCTATCCGTATGATGATCATCTTTCTATATATATTCTACATATTTTATATTATGGTTTTGGGTTGAAAATAGAGACATACACATAGGGGTGAGATGCTCTAGTTGGTTTTACACGTACACTACCACCATTTACCATTGGATTTTCTACATATATTCTTGTGTATAGTTGTTGTGTATCACATAAACATTTTTTGAATTGCAGACTGCAGACTGCAGTTTTTTTCTTTTTCCCTCTCTCTCTCTCTCTGTGGATGATAGGAAGTAAAGTAAAGTAAAATATAAATTCGAGGCGAGTCTCGTTTCTATCAATATTTTTCCTTTCCATCCTTTCAACTTGTCAGTGGGTTTTGCGTTGGCCCCTTCCTTTCCTTCTGAAGCGACATTGTCTGTCAAGTCTGAATCTGAAAAATGAACGTTCACTTCACTCTTCACTCAGGCCGGTGCCACCACCACTATTACTACAACTACCTATGAACACCAAAATACCAATACTAACTACTTACTCCTACTTCTTTTTTTATTCAATGTGATACACACACTACATACTATTACATACTACATACACAGTAATACACACACACTCACGTTCAACATACAATTCCATCTGCATCTATTACATTGCTCCCAAAATTTTACAATACTAGGTATTTATGTGTGTGTGAGTATAGGTGCGTTTTTATCTTGTAGGTTTTTTTGCCAAGCCGAGTAGCAGTAGCGGCAACTGAGTTGAGTTTCTAGAGTGTGTGTTTGTATGTATGTGTTTATTTGATTTCGATTCGAGCGTCTAGATTTACGGATTTGTACGATGCATTTGGATGGATTCAAGATGTAAAATAAAATATGTTCAGATTTATAGAGATTCATTCAGATGCGAAAGCAATCACCAATCAGACTTTTGTTTACTTTAGATTTGAATGTTGTTCTATTGGTGAAATCTCATGCAAAAAAATAGGTACACATGGGAAATACACGTAGCGGTTTTAAGTTTTTTGTGTTCATTCGAGCTGATGACGTCATTTCACAAGTTGCTAGTAAAGCCTTCAAGTGTTTTTATTAGAAATTAAGTCCAAGTTGAAGCATAACTATTATTTTCTCTAGACAAACTATTATTTTTTGAATCAAGCCTTGTACCAACAGAACGTTTCCACAGGTCAACTGGATATCTTGTACTGAAAATTTGTGTATTGAAGAATGCACCAATTGAAATCAAAAATCGAAATCTCAAAGAAAACGGTGGAGGAATAAATTTTTTTAGTATTGAATGAATTTGGAATACATTAAATTCAGATATACTGCTATGGAAAAAAATAGCCGAGGATTTGAATTTGTCGTCATTTTTTCTGGCCCTTGTCTTCGTCTTGTTTAAAGTGTCCATAGGAAATTCATGGAGACGACGACGACGATGAGGATTTTTTCGGTCGGCAAGTTTAAGGAGGAATAGTTTTGAAGTTTCTGAAGTTGACTTGACTAGGACTTGACGTCCATCACTCCTCAATTTCTTTCATATCTTCATGTCTCACTCGACACACGCATAGTTAACGATGACGATGATGGTGATCTGACGGAGCGATAAGCTACCAGCTTTTACTTTTTACATGATACAATATACCCACTTGACTCTCATCTCTATATATATATATTGTTTCACATCTCTGAAACTCGAGACACACGGAGTCACAGTCAGAGTCAGTACTCGACCGGCTCCTTGTTCACATACCGATAGAATTTTTTTTATAAAATACACACACACACACGTTAGTTAGTTACATATGGAATCTATCGTAACTGGGAGGGAAACAGGTGCCTCCAGCATTCTACATTGAGTCACGTTGATTTGGATTTTCAAATTTGAATTTCCATTGTATTCGATTAAGGATGCGCCAGAGATTACTAACCAGCGGAATAAAACAATGCAGTGCAATGCAGTCTAATGCTAATGCTAAAGATATACTATGAAGTAATGGAACGTGACATTCAGTATACGAAAACACATACATACCAAAATTTTGTTCAAACAGTTGAAATCTTTCTCTGGATCAACTTTTCAAGAAAATAATATAAAGATATTTTTTTTTTTTTTTTTTTGAAATGATGTGTGCATGAACAAAATAATAAAATAATTATGTCTATAAATTAAAAACGCATTAATTCCCATCAATGTGCATGTCGACTCTGTCTATTGGTTAGTTGTAACTTTGTTACACTCAAAGATCAAAAGGGATTGAATTGAATCGTTGGATCGTATACACTAGAACACCTACGGAGAGATTAGTCGAGTAATTTGATTAAGTCCATGGTGAAATTAATCCATGAAGGGTTCGTTCATTCGTTTATTCCTTCGTTCCTCTCTTACATATACGATACTTTTGTTTCATTTATGGTTGATGGTGTAACTGTAATGTAATGTATTGGGTAATGTGCGAGCCTTTGTGTATAGTCATGGTGGGCTTTTGGGATTGAATTATTTGAAATGAAGACACTTGGTGCCGAAAGTTGGAATCATCTGTGAAGCTGAAGAGCAATGAAAGTGAAATATGAGGGTTTGGGAAGGTCAGTGTCACCATTTTCGGGTAGTAAAAGACGACGGGACAATAAGAATCCAATGTGTATGTGTGTAATAGGTTGTATGCATGTATATATACGGAAGGAGATAGGAGGAAGTGAAATGTTTAAGGTAGCAAGTTCACACATAGAATGGCGAAAGCAAAAACATATTACATATCACAAGCTATACATAGCGTGTATAATATGTGTGTATGGATTTGTCATATAGGAAGACCGAAGAATTGTAGCAGAATTCAGAATATAATAGGGCCGCCGCGTGTGTGTGTGTGTGTGTGTATAAATAGAGAATGCAAGTCTATATGATATGGTCGGTTGTATTCTCGTATCTATAAAGTTGGATGGTAGTTGAGATGTGTGTGTGTGTGTGTGTGTGTGTGTTATGTACATGACACATTAGTAGTAGGTGGTAGTGGTTGTGGAAGTAGTATGTAGTAGTAGAAGTGCAACAACAGGTCAGTAAATCACTGTTTCTCCTCTAGCTCGGGAGCTAGAGGATTTACTTGACTACTATTATACCTCGTTGATACTGTGTAAGTAAAAGGAAACCAAACGAGACCAAAAACTCTCGTAAGTATACGTGAGCATGCCTTCTTAGTTCTTCTTCTTACTTCT
Source organism: Gisinianus flammeolus (assembly GCA_034699125.1). Classification (NCBI taxonomy): domain Eukaryota; kingdom Metazoa; phylum Arthropoda; class Collembola; order Symphypleona; family Katiannidae; genus Gisinianus; species Gisinianus flammeolus. The sequence continues at coordinate 264,244 of JAIUND010000001.1, read as the reverse complement.
TTTTTCTTTCCTTAAGATACTTCTTGGCGAGGTTGCTTCATCTTTGCTTTTCCTTACTCTGACTCTCGTAGTGTTTATATGAGTGTAGGTGCGTTCCGTTCAATGCTACAATTCATTCTCACACCCCAAAACCAGAGAGAGAAAGAGAGAGAAGTCGCAACTCAATCCTTTTGGCTCTATTTTTTCTCGAGTCTGGTGTAAAAATAGGCCTATCAAATTCCACTATATTTTCCTATTAAGTGCCCCTTTCCTTACCTTTCTCTACACAATGTCAAAACAATTTATCCTCCCTGGGAAGCGTGTAAATTCTCAAGGAGACGGAAGACTATATGACTGTGTGTGTGTGTGCGTCTTCTTCTTTGTTATTCCTGTCCATTGTTCAAGTCGGATACTGTCTTTATTTCACAATGTGCATGTATAAAGAGTTGCATGTCCATCCCAAGCACATTTTATTAGGACAAAGGTCTATCTGTATGGGTATAACTGTGAAATAAATCCTCATATATACATGCAATTTTCTTTTAAATGTTTCCTTTATTTTTAATATGACAATGCACTCATGATTTTAAGAGTTTACATTTATTTGCAAAGAAGTATAGTGATGGGAAATTTTAGAACTTTAGAAACGTCAGTCAGTTAGATATGCGTATGAGGAAAGTCTATAGTCTCTATACTATAGTGAATAGAAATGACTCTGATTGAATTTGATCTGGAGCGTTGTAACAAGCTTTAGTTCATTATTATACAATTATATGTGTGTACGATATGTATGAATTACATTACATTACATAATCATTTTGGTCGGCAACTCAAAAGACTGAAACTAATAACATGTGCTTCGTATATTCACCACTCTCCGGGTTTGAATTTCAATTATAGGCGAAGAAGGGGTGAGTAATATCGTAACCTCCAAACTAACCAATCTAACGTTGAAAATATTGAGCTATCACATTTCCATTCTGTTCTGGCGGCATCCACAATACGCACATGCACATAGTGTGAGTCTATTGTGGTAAGGATTTTCAAAGGAGCAGAGTACAGTATTAAGATGACTTGTTCTTGTTGTGTGTGAGATTGAAATTAAGGCTCCATAAATCAACGAAAACCTTGGAAAAAAATCCTGAAAAATTCCTTCTATCCTTTAACTTTAAAAAATTCAGATGATCCGAAATGAGTTAGTGCTCATTCAAAAGAGTTGTATAATGCTAATTTTTATTTATTACGTTGTTTAATAGGCACAATTAATGCAAATGGAGAAACTAAGAGGCAAAGAACATCATACACCCGATACCAAACCCTGGAACTGGAAAAAGAGTTCCATTTCAATCGTTACCTCACTCGGAGAAGACGCATTGAAATAGCCCATGCACTCTGTTTAACAGAACGTCAAATTAAAATCTGGTGAGTAATTTCCTGCTTGCATATGCTTGTATAGTCCCCCATTATTGACCCAACATTCAATGAAACCGAGATGTAATTGAAAGTATCTGTATTTTACTAAAAATACTATTTACGACAAAAAAAATTCTGAATTTTTTCGACAGTGTGTACAGAAATTATAGCCTCACCCATGAAAATATCCTTTTTTTCAAAACTGGAAGATTTGAGAAGCTCATTTTACTACAGCGTAAACATGTTTGTTAGTAAGAAAAGCAAATTTGCAAAATATCCAAGAAAATTAGCAGCCAGTTTTCGAATTATTTAATTTTTTTGAAATTTTGACTGTACAAAAATTATAGCCTCACTTCAAGTTTTCTTACTAACATGTTTACGCTGTAGTAAAATGGGCTTCTCAATATCTTCCAGTTTTGAAAAAAGGATATTTTCATGGATGAGGCTATAACTTCTGTACACTTATCATAAGTGCCTTATGTAACTGACAGTACTGTTTCAGTGTTGAATGGGCACGAGCGTATTGTAATAAGGATGAATTTTGAAATGTATTAAACTTTGTTCCTTTAACTTTTCTCAGGTTCCAAAATCGCCGAATGAAATGGAAGAAGGAGCACAAGATGGCAACGGTAATTTAAAAATCGTATATCTTACACGAGTAACTAATTCCATAGTTAACATCTCAATAGTTAAAATGAACTCTCTAAATTAAGTTTCACTACTTTAAATCTCCAGGTCAGCTCTCTAAAGTCTAGACGTAATTTTACTTGGCTTGACTATAGGAAAAATTCGGGAACCCTAGACGATTCCAAGTGTCTAGTTTCTATTATTATTGTTACTTACTTGTTTATTTTTGTGATAGATGAATGCCCTTCCCCATCATCAAATGGGCCCTCCCCACCACCACATGGCACTTGCCCATCACCCTCATCACCATCTAGGACTGGGTGATATGAAAGGGTGAAACATTGGTTTGCCCTGTCCGGAGTTCAATAATTATGCAATGGCAGCCGCAGCCGCGGCCCAGCAAGCTCATGCTCAGTATAATCCAGAAGATTTTATGGGACCGTCAAACTTTTAAGGAGACCGATTTAAAGAACAAAGTCTTTAAAAAAACAAGAATACTATCAAGAACAAACAACAATAAGAAGAAACAAACAAACAAACGAAGACATCAACCAACCTTCAAGGCCAGATTTACCTGTTTGAAATACTCATCTCAGTAAATATTAATTAGATCTATATAATATGCGCGCATTCATCATAAGTACGTAAATAACAATAATAATAATACATTTGCATAATATATACAGTGCATATATATAGCTCATCATATGTATGTAGTTCACGCACATATATATATTATACAAATAGCAATTGCACACCAGGAAGATACAAAAGTACATTGCTGTATTTACTATAGATAAGAAGTATTAGGAATATCCATATAAAAACAAACAAACAAACAAATGAAATATTCAAGGTAAATATGCTGCATACAAACATATGTGTAACACAAAATACTCTTCTACATACAAAGAAAAGATTCTTAAATTGACATTTCCAGTTTGCCAGATCATAATATCTTACGGATTAATATACAAAAGCTATCAGCACGTTGAATTCGGGACAGGGTCTTTCTCCATTTGAGCTTTACGTGGAAAGTGAAACATTTTGTGGCAACTCTTTTTTTGTGGCATTACATCAGATTCAAAATTTCAAATTCATATTATGAAACATTACCAAGTCAAAATTCACAATTTAAATAAATATTCCAACTCCAAGTAAAGCTCAAAGACTCCCTTGATAAAAAAGCAATCCATTAGGTTAGTTTTACTATATAGAGTACACTAAATAAATAAATAATAAATATATACTATTTACATATAAGTATACGGACTATATAAACTATGTGTACACGAAATGCTAAAATACTGATAATTTAAAATATCCCCGTAAAATCACATTCAGTATACTGTATAAAACTAAATTTCAAACTTATTTCAAAATAGTAAAATTACAGATATTATTTACATACTTTGTATCCCTCGAATTCAATTTCATATTTAAAATTCTACGTATTAGAATCTCCTTACGTATTTATATATTGACGGAGGGCTGTCAGAATATATTCTTAATTGTGGGACTCTCTGTCTACGTATATAGTACATAAAAAATTTAGCATCAGTAAATATTCCTCGTAGTAACCCAGTGATATCCATTTACAACAGTATACGGTTTTGGTCTCTAGAAACTTTGGAGACAACATTAACTTTTGTTGTTATTTTTTTTATTAATTTCACTCATGTTTGAATAACGTGATTAGTTTTTTGTTTTTTTTTTTGTCTTGTGTTTAAAATCAAGTCTGAATTGATGAAACCAAAATCCAAAATATGTACTTAAGCAAAGTATAGTGACTTAGGGAAAAAAAGAAAGAAAGGGAAATGAAAAGAGATTCAGAGTTTCAGTCTTAAAATGAATACCTACTACGCACTTTGGTACAAAGTCAGTATACGAAAAAATTAATTAATTATTAAATATGATCTTGTCTATAGACGATTCTTACTCTCAATAATAAAAAATACCTATGTATACCTATAAATGTCAATGTGCTAATCTCGATACATATACTTTGATGTGAGTGTGTAATTTTACAATTAAATCTATATGCAATTAATGTGTACATAGGTCAATCATCATACACATGTATTCGAATATTCGATTGTTTTCAAAAAAATTACTTTGATAATTACTAAATAGAAGGAAAAAGAACTCGATTGTGAATGTTTTACGTTATATACATTATTATTCTGTATATTGCACATACCTAAATATACATTTAATACTAATTATTATTATTATTGTTTGTAAATGTCTTCGAGAAAGTTTCGTTGTTGTCGTCGTCGTGCTCGCCGTCAGTCGATAAAAAAATCAAAGTTAGTTCCATATTGTAAGATTACCTACAAAAGTATATGATAGATAAAAATGATATACATAAAATTACTCATTAAGATTAAGTAAGGAAGAGAAGGAGAAAAAAGAAATGTACATACAGGAATACAAATAAATTTAAGTAGTTAATTGATATTACAATTAACTATATACCACATTATTCAAAGGGTATATTAAATATATAGGTAGGTTTTAATGGAATTGAAAACGGTGGAGACAAGTCCGTCTAGTTACCATACAGTAATTAAATCTATGTACATATATTCCCTGTAAATATGCATACTATGATTCTAATTACGAGGATTTAATTATGGTAGGCTAATTGCAATGTCAATTTTTTCCCGTTGAACTATATTACTAATAAATTATAGCAAAAATTTTACTATAACTATCCAAAATTCTCTCATGCATCTGATATTATATTGCTAATCGTATGTACTATTCAAAACAAATCTTTAATATTATGATAATTATACAGTTATTCAGCAGTATTACCGGAGAAAGTGCAAGGTGCAAAAGGAAAACAAACCATTACATAATAATGATAATTTCTCATTTCGTCTATACGCCAAAAACAATTTGCGCATTTTTGTAACAAATGATTTGTTTTGTTTTTTAAACTGGAAAGTTTACTCATAAATGGAAATTATTTACTATATTATCATTATTGTGATTGTGGTTGTATTTTTAGTGGGACATTTTTACTAGTAGTGATTATTCATTATATATTTATTTTTTTGGTATAATAAATAATCACAGAAAAAAAGTATTACTACAATTAAGTACACACAGCAATTTTTAAGACACTTTGTGAAGCATTCATTCGTATTTGTATTTAATATATGTTTATCATTATGTTTTCTGTACGATCTATTAGATGTAAAGTTTTTTTACTTGTTATATTATATGTATTATTATTATTATTATTATTACAATGACGTATTTTAATTGTATTGTATTTAAAAAAAGTGTATACTTGTTACTTGTACATATGGTAATGAGGAATACCTGCATTGATTAATTAATCTCGGTTCGGCACACACAAGTTAAAAGCTAGTCACTAGAAATATTTCTTGAAAGCAATACTTGTATTATGAAAATGTTTAAATTACTACTATATATTATTATAGCGTACACTAAATAATATGATAATACATTACTATATTATAATTACTATTTACAAAACTACAAACTAGATTTTACGATTTTACGACTATATAAGTTATTACATGCAGTTTTTTTGCGCTCTTGTAAATGTTTCGAATCCACAGAATAAATTATAGTATTTTAATAAAAGCATTTCATTCTGAGGCCAAGTCTTAACTGAAAAATCCCCAATTTCAAATTTTCAATTTTTATATTGCATTTACCTGTATACGTGACGAAATTAACTCATTCCGAGTCTGCCTGCCGAGCTCCGAGACAGTATAAAAAGGGAGATAAAACTATTAAAAAACTGCAAAAGAATTAGTGGGAAATGAAAAACGGATGTTTGGCATTTGTTTCCTCTCAAACTCCATTTTCAAAATAACTCACAAGTCTAATACGTCATTTATATTCATTTTCAAAATATAACTATATATATTGTTGTAGTTTATCAATTATTGAACTTTGACTAAAGTTGTGACAATAGGGAACATGACGGATTTCTAGTGACTAAAATAACAGATAGGTTTTCCGCATGTTAATGATGGAAACGATTCGTCATCTGGAAGCTCACAGATTCACATACGAAAGGTACATACAGAAGAATTGAAAAATCAAAGCCATGTACATTATAGACTGTACAAAGAGGAAGATGATAATATTAATGATGGCAGAATAATAATAACATTTATAAAATGAACATGATAGTAGATATCAAAGTGAAAGTATGAAGTATCTGTATATGTAGGGAGAAAATGTATTGGCAGAAGCACCACACTGAAAATTGAAACCTTCGTTTAAGGTCTCTCCTGTCTTTTGCTGTGTGTGTGTGTGTGTGTGTACACATACACAATATAAATGTGAATGAATGTGACCAGAGACACGAATAGGCGTTTGATCGTGTGTGTATGTGATTTATCCACATACCTCCCTCCTTGTGTGTAAATCTCTGTGCATTTGTATTCACACAGTCTCATCTATAGCCTTTTTTTCCTGTGCACTCTGAGCACAGTGAACGTGTCAAAGAGTCAAGAGGAGAGCTACGAAACGAACAGTGAGTTGTGTGTAAAAGCGTGCAATGTTTTACATTTATTTTTTTGGCGAGAGCAATTAATTAATGACCGCAAGAGTGTTTGAAAAACGTCACATGCATACACAAGGAACTTTTTCTTCATTTATTGAGAGAGTTTGGATTTTATTCAGATTCAGATCTGTAATACGTTCTGTACACACTGAGCTATGAGCTGTAGATTTTTAGCAGCTCGTGTCTTAATTTCAAATATTTCTGATTGTTTTGTCGGATGTTGAAAGAGAAATGGTATAGGATTTTCAGCCAGTTTTTTGTTGTTGATATTTCAATTTTCAATTTTCCTGTTCAAAATCTGAAAAGATCGTGAAAAGGATTTATGGGGTGGGGACAATGTGATGGGATTTGTTTTCGGGTGGAGACTCATTATTTGTTACCTAATTAAAATAAATGATTTAATTTTAAATACTATTCAATTGCATGATAATTAAATGTAATGGACTGTATAGTTGTTATTTTCGGGTATTGTATACATCTATACATACATGCGTATCGCTATAAAACTGTCGTGCACAATTAGCCCACGCGAAATTTTGTTTAGAATAAATGAGAGAATTCCACACTTGATTTGATTACGTAAATAAGCAAACGATGAGAGTTTGTTTGTACCGCTCCATTCTTCTTCTCAATTGCATTTCTCCGCCGGAGTGAAAAAATCTCACAAATGTTAATATTTCCCGAGAAATGTTAATGTAAAATATAAATACTGTACATCATTTAATTTCATGTCAACACGGCTAATGGAAACACGATTTGGAATTTAATCTTGATTCATTTTGTTGAGACATAAAAAAAAATGCTCAGTATTTTATTAGCATGAAGCGTACACATTGTAATTGAAATTAATTGATAATGTATATAATTCTATATTTGATCTCTACATTTTCAAATAGAATTTTGCGTGCCTTACTTTGTTTTCTTGATGAAAACGTAAAAGAGTTGAATGTTGAGAGTTTCACATAGTATATATAGCGGGCATGGGACGTTTCTTCTGTGTATTTGTCACTTTTGTCATATTACTCTGTATTTTATAGTTTTTTAATAGTTGAACTGTAGACAAAGGATTGTGTGTGTGTGCGCGTAGATAAAAGTTCAAAAGTTTGTGAGGATATGAAATGGATTTGAAATGAGAGAGAGAGAGAGAGAAATAGAAAGAGAGAAGTATAATATAATAGTGGTACGTGTTGCATTTGTACAGGGAAAGGAAGCGTAAGGAAGGATTTGATCTCGTGGCCGATTAAAGCTAAAGATTAGAATTAAATTATTTGGTGAAGCCGTTCACAAGGGAGTGTAGCGAGCAAAATTAATGGTTGCATAAATGTTTCAGCATCTCAGGACCCAGCCTTCCCAAAAAACCATGCTTGGATATATATCTGACGCATTTTATCCTCACCGAATCCTTCTTTACCTTCCACACATTCTATCCTTGCATATACATACATACATATACAATATATGCATACACATATGGTATGCATATGCATGTCGGAGTTATACCCACTCGGAATTCTTGATACATATAATATTCTTACAGCTATTTATCTTTATTTTAAGTTGAAATAGTTTTGAGAACTTGTGTATACTTAAGCATATTATACAATTTGAGAGCGTTGTATCATGCTCCCCGAAACTACCATCATACATATCTGTATACATAGAGCATAATATGTATTCGGGAGTTGAGTTGAATGGCTCTGGATACCTTTTGCTTTGGCGGAATATGGAATATCCATAAGAAATATACATGTGTGTGTGTGTGTGTGTGTGTATCCGGTTCATGCCATCGAGGGAGAATATCGTGTGACTATTTAGTAGGACGTGATGAGATAAGCAATGTGTGTATAGAAAAACCGAATTGAAAACTAATTTTAAAACGTTCCGTTCCTTTGCATATGTGTTCAGTTGCTCTTTCTCTTCTGTTTGTGTATGTGTGTAGACTGTAGTGTGTGCGGGACTGGGTTAAAAATAGTCACCGAGTTACTCAAAAATTCTCAATTCTGCATCTACAGGTTTTTTTCTCTCTCTCTCTATTCCACATTCATATAATAATATAACTTTTTCTCCTGTAAAATACATGCACAGATCATCTCTATATAGTCTATACAAACAAAGCCACTATTATTCATCACTAAATTTTATATAATTCCCTATGAACTATGGGGTCTGGGGCTATGGGACTGCCTACTTATGCCTACGTATTATATCCCCATCTGTAAATTCATGTAGTTTGCTAATTTTTTCTATTCGGGTTTTTTCAACTACATTCTGTAATGTTTTATTCACTGCAGTGCACATGCAAAATCTACAAATCTACACAGACTCCATTTGAAATATGTATTATTGCGGATAAAAAATTATTATCGCAATGTAAATATTTTGGTTGAATTGTGTAAAATTGGATGGTTTTAAAAAAAAAAAAACAGTGTGTGGTGGAAAGGTGGGAATATTTTGGGTGGTATATAGAAAGATGACTAAGTAATTTGCATATGAAGGTTGGACTCGATAATTTTGAATGGTATGTATATGGAATGGAATGAAGGGAAACGGTAAACAGTAAACAGAGGCTGTGTGTGTGAGTGTGCGTTCGTATTTAACTACTCCCTGACGTTTATGATGTTTATGAACCAATACATTAGTTGATAAGGAAATAATGTCAAATTAGAGTTGGAGCTCATAATTTGCCCGAGCTTTTAACTTGTTAACACGTCATTTTTCGAGCACAGCGGTAGTCGGTAGTGAGGAGTCAAAAAGTGAGAGAAGGAAAGATGTACTAGAACATCAAATATAGATATAGATAAAGCCCATCCGTTATACACATATTTATACACACATCTCTTCACCGACAGTCCTGTCTCAGTATGAGGAATCACTTTCAACTTCTCCTTCCAACATTCACCCGCAAACTCTTCCATAAATATATGTACTACCTACGTTTACTTTTTACTATGTACATATTTACATCTATACAGCAATTGAATTTGCATTTTCTCATTTTCTGGTTTTGTTTTCCCAGTCACCGTCTACAGATTGAGGTATTTACCTAATTGTATTACTTATGCCTTATCCAATTCGTATACATTAAATTGAAATTTCTACTTTTTTATTTTTTTTATTGTGTGTGTATCAAATTGAAATTGTGTCCTTTGTTTAGCATTTAATAGAGATTGAATTGAGCCCCGGAATAGTGTTGAATCTTGAATTGAATGCGCGCTTTCTTGTGCAATATTATTTTTAAAAAGAAGTTGTCAGAATTGTGACATATTAAAAGGATTTACTTGTTGTTGTTTTTTCTGCTTGATATTTTTTTTTTTTAGAAACTTGTACACAACTTTTGGATTCCTTCATGTTCTATAGTGTTCAAGTTCCAATTCCAGCGTCGACCGCATAGCAATAGCAATAGCAGCAGTCTCCCAAATCCAGAATTCAGAATCCAGACTTGCAGCTATCACCAAAGGATTCTTGTTCTTGTTGTTTTAATGTACTTTATGGGTAAATATGGAGAATTGAGACTGGAGAATGACGCTACCAACTACCAACTATATATACAGAACTGTATGTAACTTGACAGCGTTCATTCGTTCGTTCGCTGGCTTGGACTTGGACGTACGTGGCTTGTCTGGGATCTAAAGAGGGCCTTGATACGCCGATGACAAGGGGCCAATCCAAAATGCATTAAGCTACACAGCCTCCGGGTTGACATGTGACGAGAGCGCTCTGAAGACTCTATGGAAAAACATGATTACCACAACTTTTCCCCTCTTTTCTTCATTCTTCCGAGTCTTGATAAGGTGACACATTCATTTTCTGTACGTTCACTTTTTTTTTATATTCCAATGTTGTTCACAAACCAACCAACAAACAAACAAACAAACAAACATACGCACATACACATTGTACGTACTCACGGAGCATGTTCAAACAATGACTATTATTACTATATGACTATATGGCAGGGAAAAGGACAGTGACGAAGACAGTGGTTTTGGTCCTAGTTTTATCCATCCGCTGATACAAATGTGTAAATATTATGGGTGTTCTGTGCTGTATGAGTTGAAGCTGTAGGTACTGATAACTGATAGACTCCAGAGCTTCCCAATATATATATACTCCAGGCAAAAACTCCGGCCACTAGCTTCTTTCGATTACCTATTACGTGAATTCCTTTTCTTTTCCTTTTTCTATATACTTTTTCTTCTTCTCTTTCTCTTTCTCTTTTTCTTTGGGGTTGCTTAAGATTTGTATTTATATTTGTATTTGTGTGCGTAAAAAGACGTATTGAAGGAATGTATACGAAGAGAAATACACCTAAATGCATTTCTCTGTTGTGTGTGATCAGAGTGTATTATGGTTTTTAGTGGGAAGGCTGAAGCTGAGAGTGAGACTAGTCAAGGAAAAATTGTATAGAAAATAGAGAAAAGGGACAACAAAGAAGTAGAGAGAAAAAATAAATAAAAAATATCTATAGTAGTAGTATAGTTATGTTTATGTATGTACAGTTGTACATGCATGTATAAACATGTACATATTTCTGTTCTGGTTCTGTATATATAGGTTTCCTAGGATTGTTTGACTATTTGCTTGTTTCTTCCGAAGACTCGAAGACTGTTCAAGTTGTATAAGAAGAAAAAATTATTGTAAAAGTCATCGCATCGGTGTATAATCTATCATTCTTTCGTGACTCTTCATGCAAGGGAACTCATGTCAACTCAACTACCGACAATACTGACACTATTTCCTCTATCTGTTTCTACTGTTTCTACGGTTGTGGCTATGGGTATGACTAAGGCTATGACTATAATGTGACTATGAGCTGAGTTGAGTTGAGTTGACGAGTGTACAACGATGAGGACTGACGACAACGACGACTCTGCCGAGTTGACGAAAGGAGAGGAACACAGAACAAACGTCTTGACGCTACGTGACGGGTGACTAAAAATTCAATGCCGTGAACATTTCATTCCTATTTGTATTTACCAACTGAACACATACCAAATATTTTTGCGCCTGTCTAAATATCCAATGTTGCTTTTTTCTACCAGTTTCTTTTCTGTTTTTTTTTTTTTAGTTGTAAACTCTCTTCTTAAAAGAATTCTTCCTGTTGTGTTTACTTCCACTGCTTTCTCAACAATCATTTTAAATGCTAAAGATAAATTGCCAATTAGAAATTATGAGGGAACAAAAAAATCATTGTGTCTTGTTTGTTTAGTATAAAGTAAATTTTAAATTTTCTCGAAGGATTTGCAAAACGGATCTTATTTCCGATTTTTTTGTTTCCATGTATATGTTTGCTGCTTGATTTTTTAGGTTTTATGTAGAACAAAAAAAGGAATTGAGGAGTAAATGACGTGGAAAATGTGGGTATGGCTACAAAGAGAAATACCGTAAGTTATTTAATAATCGTGGATTGTGAGATATGGGAGGTTTAATAATTATTCAAATGAGCCATATGTTGAGTTTGAACAACTGAACTGCCCATATTTTGTCTATGGATATTGAGTGTTTACTTGGAAAGAATAAATTTCTTCAATATATATATATATAGTCACACTCACTCTGACTCTGACTATGAGATTGACCAAAATTTCATTTATTTTTCTCCCTTTTTTTGTAGGACAGCCATGTCACGCGTAGAGGAGGGATGCCAAAGGGGTATGTGATGTGTGTGAGTGAGGCTTGACTTGACTTGAGTTGAGTTGACTTGACTTGACATGAATTTGGGAGACGCCAATGCTATTACTATACAACTACAACTATTGCCACTACTGCGGCTGCTACTGCTGCTGCTGTATGTGAAATGGTGAAGAAATTGAACGGAAAATTCCAGTGTCGAAAACAAATTTCAGTATAGAAAATTGCCTTTTTTTTCACCACTCAGTCAAACAAAGCGAGAGAGAAGTGCGAGTTGAAAAGGAGCCCATTGCATTGCATCACAATTTTCAAGAGGAGAGGAAGAGCAAGAGAGAGAGAGAGGGAAAAAGGCGAATCAAGTGAAGTTGAGCTAAATGGAGTCAAGAGAAAACCAGACTGCAAATATACATGATGGTAAAGAGAGAGAGAGAGAGAGAGAGAGAGAGAGAGAAGTAGACTCTGAACCCCAAAACACAAATACGATTTCTTTCCCTCAACTCTCTCTCTGCTTGTTCTCTTGTGGTTCTCCTAGTTTTGTTTCCCCACACCAAGAATTCCGTTTCGGTTTCAGTTTTCGGATTCGGAAATTCAGTTTCAGATTTTCAAATGTCAACAGTATTGGGAATTGAATTCCAACTCTGAATCAGACTCCTGTTTTTATTTTTATATATATGGAATTCAAATATCCCAAACCCATTTTGAATCGATTCATTTTCAAATCCAGTCAAATTCTGTCAAATATGTACAAGAAATACAGATGCATAATTTGTATTTGTGTACATGCATGGAAAAAATGATATGAAAAGTGTTTTTAATTTCTTGTAAGAGTAAGAGAATCCGGAAGCTCATTGTTTTTAAAACTGTTAATTCTATACCATATTGTCAGGGAAAATGAAAATGAGGGCAGTAAAGTGGAGTACTTTGGATTTATCATTTATGTTAATGAAATATGTGATGGTTGATTGGTGACTAATGACAATTTTCTTTAATTGCCCTTTCTATAGTGTCAGAATCAAAATCAAAATCCAGTCTGGATCGTAGCCAATGATGATGTGAATTCCAAATTCCGTAAATCCCAAATCCCGAATGCCGAATGAAATGCAAGGAATAAGAGAAAGATATCAAGTCAAACTAAAAAAATTGTCTAAGAGGAAATTCGGTGGTTTAAAAAAAAGAGGAGTCTTGTGAGAAATAATAAGGATGCCGCCAACATGAGATGAGAAGGAACAAGAAGTATAGAAGAAGAAGAAGAAGAAGAAGAAGACGAAGAGAAAACAGCTATTAAAACAAAACTTGATGTTGATATCAAATTCATAACAGAGTCTCTTGATGTCTCGTCATCACCGTCATATCGTTCGTTTGATTAATGTCATGTTGACCTAACTTCCCAACTTCCCTTGTGTCTTCATATACACGCTACACACACACAGTGCACAGCTACCAGAGAGTCAAAGAGAAGAGAAGAGAACAGCACAGACGGAGGACGAACCAGCACAAGAAAACGCAGAGGAAGAAGCCAGTCAGCAGTGGAGTGTGTATGTGAGAGCATGCATATATACAGCTTATTCATCCATGCTCCAAGTGAAATGTAAAGGGGGAACAGAAAAGCAGTCACATGCAACCGAAACCGGGGTCACAAAAAATCCTGATGTGTATTGCGGCTTCCCTCTTTCTCTCTCTCTCTCTGTCTATCTCCATTCTCACCCTGCTGTCTTCGTCTCTTCCTCCAGGAGATTTCGATTGCACTTGAGATTATTTGATAATTACACAAGGGTATGCATTAAAACATGCACAAAAATATTACACTCATTTTTGTATACAGACGTTTTTTTTTTTTTTCTTGAGAAATCTAAATTTAAATCATTTGAGCTCGACTTTTCCCGTGTATTTACATTTGGAATGTGTAACAATTCAACATTTAGCCATGTGCTCAAAAAAAAACCATGTTACCAAATACAATTATTATTATTATTGTTATTGACATTGATGATTAATTACTACATTTTTGTCTTTACATACAGAATCATGGCGTCCATTACTGTTGGTGAGTTGGCCGCCGATTGTTGATCAAAACAATATAGAGGAGGGAAATACATTGGAATAAATATCAAGGGAACAAGATGATTTGATTGTCCGGAAGCAACCTTCTCATCTTCACCTCTCAACTTTCCCCTCCCAGACCGGAACGGATCCAACATGAAATACAAAAATACAAAAAAAAAAAAAGCATTCATCTTTTTCTCTGGGATCTTTCACATCTTGCCCGCAAAAAACCCAGACTTGCTAGATGCAGGAAATCAGATGAGATGAGAAAACAAGTACAAGAAAATCGACGGACGGTATTCGAACAATTACTACACATTTTTTATTACATTTATATTTATTTTAAGAAATTGACTTTGAGGATTTTTAAAATGATTCTTTTTTTTTAATAGGAATTCCAGTCGCTAATTGCTAGTAGATAAAATTTGTATGTACACATGTAAACGACAGACACCACGGAGAGACGGGCATAGAATTTGTGAGATGAGAGAGATAAAATCCAGCTATAGTAAAAGTTTGTTATTTTTTTCTACACATATAGCATTCATGTGCGAGAATTAAAAGATGTGGGGAGAGAAAAACTTTGCTTTTAAAGACACACACACACATATATACAAGGAAATGAAACTGTATTTTCTGTATTATAGATAGTGAGAGCTACATGAGATTAAAGACAGGATGATTGATTTCGTTGCAGATTTGCAGAGCTTTTTCAGAGTTTTTGGAACCTTGTTGGATAGAGAGAGAGAGAGAGAGAGAGAGAAAGAGAGAGAGAGTTGTGGGTGTATGTGGAGAGCCACGTGAAAAAAAAAACAAAAGGAAAATAGAGAGAGAATTCTTTGGAAGAAGAAGGAGGAAAGTGAAAGTGAGTTGAAATCTGGATTCTAGAATCTCTGTGTGTGATCTAAAATACTATACCAATGAGCGAATGAAGAACGACGGAACGACTGACTAATGCTGACTACAATCTATTCCAATGAAAGAATTAATTTGTCCCACAAACCATGTTCATGTTCACTGGAATAAATTAGATGGGAAACTTGAGAAATAATAGCAAATGGATCAATTCATCAAAAAACAGCCCATCACCAAGTCAAAGTCAAAATCAAAAAGTCTTCTCATTCATACATGAAAAACTAGAGCGATTTCTTCAACTTGGTATTAAAATATCGTCAATCCTCAACTCAATCTCCCACCACAAAAAACCTCCTCTACATGTGCACATGTAGTTGAACTTCCACAAATGGAATTCCAAAATTCCTTTTATTTCAAGCAAACCAAAGAGAGAGAGAGAGAGAGACAGGAAAAAGCCGTATACAAGAACCGAGAACAACAAAGGCAAACTAAAACACAAAAACACTAAAACTGAGAGTAAGTTGACAAATATATGAAATACGCACGGGAATTCCGAATTCTAAATTTGAAATTTGAAATGTATAGAATATTTGAACTCGGTTTCCCTTTTGTGTTTCCTCGTTCGCTCAGCCAAATGAATTCGACTGTCAATACCCGGACACGTCAAGTTTGTTGTCATTGTCGTATTGCTGTAGTTATTTGTTATGTTTTTTTTTTTTTCTTCTTTCCTTTCTCCTTCCAAAATAAAATCATGTCAAAGTAGAAATTCCGACTGTTCTTCACAGTTTACACAAACTCGCTACATTCACTATATATAAATGCCTCAATGTGTGTGTGTGTATTTGTTGTAGGTTGGAACGACATTGACTATGTGGCATTCCGTCACCCATGAGGAGCAATATATATATACCTATATAGGAATCAGGACGGGAAGAAGAAGGATGGAGCATTAATCTGGGGGTTAATTAGTGACTGCCTGTGGAAAAAGAGAGAGAGAAAGAAAGACAAAGGACTGGAAGTAATGTGAACGTAACACCAGTTTTATAGGTGTGGAAAAAAGAGTTTGAGTTTTGCGTACATTTTGTCTATGTGAATGACTCTTGCTATGTAGATATACAGTATACAGATTACAGACACAGACATGCGGATATCAATTGGGAATAGGAATAAAATGTGTGTACAGGCAGGAGATGTGGAGGTATTTGATAGTTGATAGTTGTGGTGTGTGTGTGTGTGTGGTGTATGTTTTTGTATACAGCTCGATGTTAGATGTGGATTTGCTTTTTGCGGAAAAGAGAGAGAGAGAGAGAGTCAGAGAGGGAGATTGAAAAGGGATTGAGATAAAAAGGGACACACATGGAAAAGGAATGGCGAAAGTTGATTTTTCCTTGATAAATTGATTATTGATTAGTTTCTTCTGATGGCGTCTGTGGTGAAAAATGGGGTTCAAAACACTATGCAGTGGGGTGCCACTACTATTGCTTGTCTTGTAAAAGTAAAACCCACCTATGTTCCCTCCACTCACACACTCACACACACACACTTGATATAGTTCATACATCCCAATTTTTACACATAAACACACACGCATTCGCTTATCTGTTCTGTATATTGTCGACTTGATATTGAATAAGTATGTTGGTTGCTGTAAGATCTTGCTGTTTGCTATATAAAACTTGCCTGTGATATTTTGGACTGCATTTTTCTCTCTCTGTATAGCTTTTCAACTTTGGACTCGAAATGATTAAGTCAACTTTGATCGCTGCACATTTTTCTTGTGGATAATTGTCTTGTTTTTTTTTTGTCGTCCATGAATAAATATGACATATGTATTTGTTGCGTAAAAAGAATGGAGGCAAGAAGTGACAGATGACAACCCACAACAACAACAACTCATTATGAATAAACAAATGTACACTTATTAAATTTATTTGCATACCAATTATGAACGGAAATCTATTAATTATTATTATTATTATTATTATGTTTTGAAAATGGATTTACAGAGTTTGATTTTCCCGAGCATGGAATTTTGAGAGAGCCGATGATGGTGAAAAAAGTGGGGAGTCATGATACATGTGAAGAGAAGAAAGAAGAAAAAGAAGGGTAAGCTGGAAAGTGGAGAGAGAGAGAGCGAGAGAGAGAGATGCATCCAATGAAACTTTGGTGATGGCCGAGAACACCATTCATGCTCGCTTCAGTCCCGTCCCACATGTCAATCTACCGAAACTTTGCTTCCATTTCCTTGTTTACAACCATCCACTGATCGTGAGTCAACATTCCACATGCCCAACTCCTCCAAGTATTTCTATATAGGTACATACGTGCATTTTGGATTTGAGAACTTGGATTTTTACTATATGAATATGGGTAAAGTTTTAATTGCATGAGTATACATTTATTATATTTATTACGTAATTTACGTATGACTAATTTTTGTATTGCCTATATGTGAATGAATTTAACGAGATAATTTTATGTGTTTTTGTATATAAAATGCAGATAGAGACAAGTGGAAGGAAATCTGAAAGTCTGAAAACATATGTTAAATACATTTTCAATTTTGACTTTGACTATGGCAGTTTGGAACTGTGTGTAAAATGAGAGAGAGAGAGAGAGAGAGAGAGAGAGAGAGAAGAATGTAGACATGGACGTCATTGGAATACCACAGGGAAGAATTCAAACTCGACAGATGAGGAAAATTATGGGAATGTGATACGATGTTTGAGATGACATTGGGAAGGAAGATATCACAAAGTTTTACTATACATGTCAGTTCTAGAAATGAAATGACAGGACGGTCGACGTTCGTCTCGGTCCTTATTAAATTGTATTCGCAATATAACTGTACGCTCTGACAAAAAGAGAGAGAGAGAGAGAGAGAGAGTAGCACAAAAACCGAATGCCACAGCAACTTTACACAGAGGCTGTCTTCTCTTTTATATACTAGTACACACATTTTAGTAAGTATACTTACGTGTATATCGTATATGTGTTTGTATCTCTGTATTAATACATGTGATGTGGATATTATTGCGGACAGACGTCTTGTTCACGTCAAGCTTCAAATTTCTCGTACATGTGTCTGTGTGTTTGTACCTAGGAAATGATGACACAGTTAGCTTATATTAATTTCGTAATATACCTAAACATTTTTTTCTTGACTCTTTTATCCCACATACATTTTGTATATATATATATATATACGAATTATGACAGGCAACGAACATTGTTCCCAAATATTTAAAAATCAATACGGGAATGCTAATGCTTCTTTATTTTTCAGAGGATGAGCCATTGGATTGGACACAGAACAACCTTTGCTCATCTCAATAAACACGAAGCTGACGAAGCAGTTGTTTTGTGTGCAAGAAGAATTTTATTAAAAATACATTCATTTCGTTACGTCAATATATGCTTGCAGTATAGGATACCGTTAAAGTCCCTAATCCTCCCCCCCGCCATTACTCTGTAAATCTAATCCAAATGGATTGGATATTTGCCAAAAAAAAATAACAATGTAAAATATTTGACAAGCAGCATGTTGCAGCAAATAATTCCCATGGATTTACAACTACCTTATATAAGTATTTTAGTCGTTTACGTATAATTTAATCCAATGTTATTACTTTAAATCATAACTTAGAATATAAGAAACCATCCCTACCTAATTAATTAATATGTCCTTACAATTTTCAATCTTGCGGATCGCTTCCATTCGCTGATCTAACTCCTTAAATACAAATATCGATTAAGTTCTATGAGTTTGGTAGGTGGCTTGTTTTGTGTATGTAATTGAAATGGACAATAAAGCGTGAAATGAAATGAAAAAATAAATACTTACGTTCAAATTATTCCTTTTCTCGATTTGATCATGAAAAAAGCAAATCCGGAATTTGCTTTATCTGCCATCTACGAACATGGCAGCGCAACTCCTTGCAAAGTGGCGGCAGAAGTACAATTCAAATTTATTAGAAAAGTTGAATTAATTTTTTTGGAATGTTTGTTTTTTAATTGACAAGTAATAAAAACAAAAGTTAATTTGCTTTTGTTAAAGGAGAGATAAAGTCTGGACTGACGGTTTGGATCAATCTTTGAATTTGAAGGGGAAATAGGAGAATAATGTGATGCAATTGTAAAATCAAATACAAATAAATAGGAAACCGGTTGCAATTTGAGCGCGTCGAAAGGTGAGTTACAACGTTAATTTTCAAAGCTAATTAGTAATTGAAACTAAATGTACATGTGTTTAATGACAATTGTTTTGTTATTTTCAATTTCAGAGTCTCTCCTCGCAAGATGAATTTGAGTGCCAGAAAGAGCTGCTCCATAGTAGCTTCATTAGTCAGATGTAATTTATTATCACTACGAGTTCGAATGTTTATACCTTTGAATCTAAGTTCAGTTTTTATGAATCATCATCCACCACATATACAACAATTGAAGGCTTTTAGTACAAACAACAATAAGGATCCCAAGGATGACATGTTAGATGCTATTAAATCGACTTTAGCCGTCTCGGAAGATGAGTACGGAAACCGAAGAGATAGACATGGAAGGCTAATTGTATACGAAGGAAAAATGAAACAATATATATTCCTTGCCAAATTCGTGTCATTATCAACTACTTCCATGAGTGCCACCATACTACCCATGATATACACCTTGGGTGAATATTCATTTGAGGAATTTTCATTGGCTTCAAAGATAGCCATGTGTGGATCTATTGGATTGTTTACTTTTATCTCTCCACTTCTACTTTATGGACTATGTAGACGATACATCAATGAAATTTATTATCTTGAGGATCAAGATAAATATGTAATAACCACCTGTAACATACTTGGTATTCCCGTTGAGGTAATTCAACTTTTATTGTCGACTTGTGCGTATTCAAAAAAAAAAACGTCTCAAGGCGTCAAATATCAATTGCTATTTTGTATTTTGTACTTATAATAGTTGGAGTTCGATCTAGAAGACGTCATCAACTCTGATGCTCCCGGTTTTCTAACTTCCTTTAAAATTAAAACAGGCAAAAAGGAAAGACCATTTTTAGTAGCACCAACAAATAATTTAAATCCCACACATTTTGGACTAATCCTTGGACGTGATAAACCAATTGAGATCCGTTTTAAAGATGTTCCAATAACTGATATAAATGAAAGAGTAGATGCAATTGTTAAAAAACGAGAAGAAGAAAAAGCTAAAAAGAGATATAGATATAAACCAAAAACTTCATAGTCCTATGTATAGTTTAGAATAAGCATTTAATAAATGAGAAACTCGTCCACTATTATGCCCACAATTCGAAATATTGTGATAAAAATCAAATCTCCTTTTTTGACTTGTGGTACTTAATATCCTTATTATTATTTTAATTATTTATGCAATAGGATAAATTTAGTTAATAATTTAATAATTACATACCTTGATTCATTGATATTTCTAAAAGGTAAAAGACTTTTCGTCATTCGTAATTTGTATTTAATTTTTAGCTATACAAAGGAACTTATTTTGTATTAATATGTAACCCCTATTTTATTTCAATATTTTCAGATTGCACAACTAACCAGCACCGTCTATAGTCACTTGTTTATTATTTCAAGATTACGTTTTCATATGATGTCTTATTTTTGTGAGGATTAAAGAAATTAGCAAGTACAGAAAACTCGACGTTACTTTTAATCGTCATCAATTTTTTTCTATATTTGAAACAATGAAATGAAAATCGACTGTCCATAAATTTTTTATTTAGATCGTAAAAAGTAATTGTTCGAGTTGGATAGATTATTATGTGTAACATTTGTGTTGTGAAAAGTGCGCCATAGGAAAATTAGACTTTGAGTTGTAAATCTATACAGTCCAAGTGATTGCAATTAGTTCGGACGATCATATTTCTAATAGGTAGGAAGTTGACGCATAGCTAATAAGTCGTAATAGTAAAAAAAAGATAGCAGGGTACTTGATATGAAGTTTATACGTTTTGTCAAATTAAAAACGTTTCTGGTAGTTTGTAATCAGAAATTGAAACAAGCAAGTAATCTTTAATAGAAAGTTGAGAGTTAGAGAATAAACCGGAACGGTCAATTAAAGATCTTTGAATCTTTGTAAGGAAAAAGAAAACACCGGAAAATAGGAATGAAGATTGATAACTCAGCAACCTGGAACTTACCTGTAATTTCAAAATCACAAGATCATAATGACATTGCCAAGTCTTGACACGGAACTGTGTGGATTATTGCTACATCATCTATCTTCTCTTTTTCATCTCATCTTTGAAATTCTATTTAGTAGCTGCAGTGTCTTCGTCGTTTGTTGCCACATTTTTGCCACGTTCATACAAGTCGTACTGGAGTTCCTCAAATTCATTCTTGGTCACTTTAACAGTAAAATGTATCGACCAGTTTCAGGATTGGGAAGTCAAACTCGTCGACGTCGAAGATACTCAAGTCGTGTCCAGCATTATTAGATTTGTGAGTACACATAGTTTAAATAGCATAATAATGAGAATGATTACAAGTATAGAAGTGAAAAGTAAACTCACGGTTTTCTTTGGTATAATGTTTAATTCACAACACTTTTTTTTTATTATAATTCCGTACCAAATTAGTGTTTAGAATTAGACAAAGACAATCTGTCGATCTCATAATAGCACATAATGTAATAAATATGATGTATAAAGCTATTTCAAGGTTAGAAAAATAAATAGGATACATAAATTAAAATAAATACTTGCAAAATAAATAATATTTTATCCCCTTTAAACGTTTAACATTTTCCTCCTTTCCTCTCAACCTCAATATAATTTAAATGGTTCTACTTTTTGAGTCTCATTTTCTCCGACCCATGATTTTTCTAAATATTTCCCCACGCGGTTCAAAAATTCGGGTAGAGTTTCTCCCTCCATCATATCGTCGTCAAAATCATCTGCGGATCGTCGTCTTCTACCCGTCACTAAAACATAAATTAATCAATAAGGATATATATAAAAAATATTTTTTTTCGTATTTTTCAATTTCAGATATCCGGAATTGGTTACTTACTGTTCACCATCATGACTGTAGTTGAAGATTGTGTTCGTCCGAAAAGAGCGTAAAGGAGAACCCCGAGTGCACCCAACAATGAAGCACCACCAATTAAATTATTTAAATCCATCCCTTGACCTTTCCCATGAGTAGAATGAGAGTACACGTAGTCATCCTGCTGAGGCCAGCCCCAACCCTGACCTTGACGACTCTGATACCCTCTGGCTTGGGATGCGGAAGATTTAGACGCTGCAACTGCTGCGGCCGTGGAATTCACATTTAGCGATCTCGAACTAAATCATTTTGATATATGGAAAGAAAAACAAATATTTTTTAACTGAATTTTTCCCAGATGGAAATTCAAAAGAACAATCAACTGTTGTCAATATATGCGTGATTGTGTAAAAAAAAAAAATAGGACACTGGCAAATTTTTTGTATCGGCAGTCTGCACTGTATACAATAATTGTATTTTGAAAAAGTAAAGAGAAATTCAAGGAAATACGTCAAACAAGTTGACTGGGAATTCATTTCCTTTTTGGAGTAACAATTTGTAGATTTTTTTTGCAAATCACCTGGCAGTTTTTGAATTCTTATTATTGGATGAAGATGATGGTGAAGAATAGGATTGAGAGTAGGGATGAGCGTATGAGGATTGAGTATTGGATCTTGTGTTGGATGATTCGGATCCTGAAAAATATCCTTTTCCTTGAGTAAATAGTCGACTAAATATATTTCCTTGCTGTGAACTACTCAGAGTAAATGACACTGTAGCTGTGAGAACAAACACGACAAGGAATCGCTGGGTCCCCAACATTTTTGATTATTTTATTAATATTTTTTAAAAAAGAATACAAATCCCTTCACAAATATTTGGCAGAACTTGATGAATTTTCTTGATAATTTTGGAGAAAAATCTATCTCTCACAATACACTAAACAACATGGAAAAATTGGAATCTTGAAAAACTTGAAACACCAACTTGAATAACGTCAAAGTCAACTATATCTTGAAGGAACTTGTTGTATTTGTTGCTTGTGTGTGGGTGTGGATCCTCCGCTGTCCAAATCATGAATGAGTGACATAAACCACACTCACACTCAATGTATACGTGTGAAGTGACCTTAAAATATATCAAGAAGACCGATTTTTTCCCTCCCTTAGAAAGGATAATCAATGATGTGTGATGATCACGCTCTGTATGACTAGATGATTTACCTTTAGTTACGTGTCTTTCTGTTTCCTTCTCTCTCTCTCTCTCTTTCTCATCTCTCATCTCTGCGTCTACTAATAGCCAATTCCCATGTACATAATACTCAAAACTATAACATGTCTTAACATGTGAGTGTGTGTACGCTCTTCTTGGATTCCTTCTTACAAAGAATTTTTAGCCATTCCTTCATTTTATTCCTCACCACGATTAAACTCCATAATCACACACACAAATCCTCCACTCTTTTGTATTGTATTTTTCTGATGCTGTGTGCAGCCTTCACATCCTTCACACTTGCGGTTCATTTCTTTCGCTTGTATATATTTTTTAAACGATACAGAGTCCGTGTCATTTATGTGTGTATTATTATTGTGTGCATGTGTGTGTATACACTCAATTGTACGTGCCCGTGTCAGTGTTAGTGTCAGTATCGCCATCGACTTTATCTTTTAGTCCTATTATCTTAATCTGAATCTTAAAAGTGTCTGTTTTTTTTTCTTCTGCTTTTTCGTCTTCAAAAATATGTATATTTATAAGACGCCATGTATGTCTTATTGTTGATTTAAAACTTGGCATTCTCCGCCGCCATAGACAAACTGCATTTTTTCTTGCAGTCATCACTAACACACATTTTAACTAAATTGGTGGTTTTTATTGATGTCATGTGGCTTACATTTCACGCGTAAAGAATTCAACTATACTAATACATGTACATACATATAATGTTGATGTAAAATGTATAAAGTGTCAAGTGTACTGAGAATCCCAAGTCCACACGAGGAAAATAGGCCAATCGATAAAATAGTGTCATTTTTACTGTCGTATTATTACAGATCTTGTATTACATTACACACACATGAAAATGATTAGTTGAATGAGGGAAGTCTGTAAGCTGTAAGTAGTTTTTATTTCCTATATCGTTAGATATTTCCTTGTCAATTTTGAATCAAGACAATAATGATATACAAAATTCCACATATACTTTTTCAGTTTTTCATATTCTAGGGCTTGTCGTTAGTTTAAAATCAGACTTTTGTATAAACATATACATGACGCTTTAAATGGATTTATAAAAATAAAAAAGTTCATTTCCCTTTATTGACCATTTGTCTCCGGTTCAACACTTTCTCTATGAACAGATTACGATCCAGTAGATTATTTTCCTGCTTCTCCAGCTCATACTTTTCCTTTTGAGAAATGTCCAGAGGGTAACCCAGCGTGAGTTTGGAATTTGTGTCCACTACGATCTGTGCCCATATATTTACAAATCAAAAATTGCTTTATTAATTCCTTGTCAACTATGTATGCACAGAAATTATACATGTAAATTGTAAATGAATGCTCGTCGTAATTTCATACCGGGTTTTCCCCACTTGAATAGGAATTATTCCCAGTCACGGACTCATCATCTGCGGATTTTCGTTTCTGAATATTTTTTTAAAACAAAAATATGGCGAATTAGAAATCTAAATTTTGTACTGATAATTGTGGTTTGTTTGTGATCAAATGCATGTTTCTTACGGATCTCCGAATTTCTCCATCACGATCCTCTGCTCTCCGGCCTGGGAATCGATTTCCCTGATAAATTTCAATGAAATATGTGAGTATGTGAATATGTGAGGTTTTTTGGTTTGTGAAATGTTTTCTCCTTTTTTTGTGTGTGCAGTTTTATGCGTATATTGTATATATTTATAGGGATAGCGGAAATTTAGAAAATGACAATGAGAATGAGGATGAATTTGCACATTCTGCTTCTAATCGTAATTCGGCTCACGCATGAAAATGAAGAGATAGTTTTTTTTTGTCATATGAGGAAAATGTGTTTCCTGCACGTGGTCTCGTATCTCGAGTGAATATGATACCTTATTGTTGGAGTGTGGAGACAGAGCATGCCTTGATGCTGGTGCTTTTCTGCCATATTTATGTTGGTCATGATGATAGTGACCATCGTGACGTCTATTACTATCGCTCGGTCCCTATTTCAGTATACACACACACAAATTACACACTTGCACACACACAATCGAATTACTATTTAGCTATGCTTTTCCTGAAAAAAAAAAAACTATGTCATTTATCCACATATAGAAAAATGAATGTTAACGCTCTGAAAATTTACAGAAAATGTACCGCAGTTTTGTTTTTTGTTTTTTTTTATACATAAATAACCAATTCTAAAATTATAGTTTTTAACTCATCGATTCCCACAATTAAAGTTGAAAATTGGGACTTTACCTGATATTTGGTTTTTGTATGGGATTTGACAACACTAAATCGATGAGTCTCGGCAGGGAGGATTGAAGAAGCAGGATTTGTATTGTAATTGTGAACTCCATCTCGATTATTTGAAATCCTTCCCGTTCTTGAAACACCACTTGCTGATTTCGATTTCGATATCCATCGTTTGTCTAACATTTTCCCACTCTCCTCAGTAAGTTCTGATGATAATGATGGGGATGATGAGAGGCCGTGAACGGACGTAAGGAAAAGTTGAACTACTATAAAAAGGGTAAATAGCCATTGGAATTGGTGTGATGACCACACGAGTCCATCAGAGTTCTGACGATTTAACCCAAATTCTTCACAAAGCTGCACTTTACCCATTTCTCACAGTGAACAAAACAATTTCCCAATGAAAACGACGACAATAAAAATACTAGAAAAATAATATAGTAAAATCAAATAAAAAGGATGGGATCCGTCCAAAGGATTTGCATATTTTATTTGCAACTTTTATATATAGATTTAAATAAATTATGATCAGCCACGAACAAAAACTCCTTTTGAGCACTTTCTCGCGTCTCGCCTTTGTTTCAAGAATGAAATTAACTCGTCGTCATCATGATGAGTATTTGTGTAAATTGTAAATATTTGTCAATGCAATATCACAATGATATTTACATATGGAGAATGTAGAACGGTGTGTGCTATAATTTAAAGTAACCCAAAATCAACAAAAACAACAACAGAATACTCGACACGACTTTACGATGCTGATTGTTTTTATTGCTCAAAGAGAAAAGTAAATAAAAACGTTGGATTTTTTTTTCCTTTTTATTTTACAAACTCTGCCAGTTTCAGTTTCAATTTCAATTTCCTTTACAGATGTTTCTCCAGTGCTTTAAAACCTTTTAGACTTGAGACTTTGTAGTCGAATCTTCATTTCTTCTTGTCCACAACCGTTTCTCGTTTCACCAATTTATTGCCAATGACATCAAATGGGATTCCCATGACATCCAGACCAGAGTCCGAGAGGATCAATGGCGGGAGTTCATGGTCGTGGTCGCGGTCGTGATGTCGGATATGGTCATAACTTTTGTGACTGTGAGTCCGATGTCGGACAGACATGGGTAGAACTTGAACTGGAGATCTCTGACTTTGCTCCAGGAATGAAATGATATCATGGAAAAGTGGAGTGAGAGTTTGAATTGAGGAGGAGGAGGAGGAAGCTCCTAACCCTCCATGATTATTATTACGATTAAATGATGATGAAGCAGGATGTTGATGATGGGGTTTTTCGGACATGAAAATTGTTAGAGGGTGATGGCCTTCATTCATTGGGAAGGAGTCAAAAGTATTATGATGTCGGTGATGATGTTTCTCTAGAGCTGGTGCGGACGTGGGTGTTGGAGCGGGTAGAAGTGGATTTGCGTGAGGGTTGAATCGAATCCGAGTGATTTCCTTTTGAATTTCAAGTTCCTGTTGTTGTTGTCGTTGTCGTTGTGGAGCTGACGCAAGAGCTGGAGCAGGTATGGGCTTGACTGGAGGAGATTGATGAGTTCTTTTATTTGCTGGATGAATCGGTTGTATCGGTGTTATGGATATGATTTCCTCCTGATTTTGATTGTGATTGGGAATGCGATGGATTGAATTGGAATGGGAGGAGGAGGTTGAGCCAAATGAGGAGAGTGGTAGTTTTGATGTGGATTGGAATGGGCTTTTTTCATGGAGCTGTAGAGTTGAGCTGGATGAGCTGGAGCTGGATTGTGGGCCGTTGGAAATTCTGATTGAGGATTGGATTATCCCGTGTCCATTTGGGGTATCAAAATGGGAAATCTTAGTTTTGGTAATGGGTTCAGACTGAGGATGAGACTGTTGGACTGGTTTTGGTTTGAGATGATTGAGGAAAGTATTGTGGAAAAATGTTGGGAGACTCGGAAAGTCTTCATGTCCATGTCGATTCAATTTGTCATGGAAGTTGTTCAAAGGGATTAATTCTGGATACGTTTGAGTATTCTTGTTGTTTCTATTTTGATCATTGTTTGCACTAAAAGAGAGACCTTTTCTTAACAGTTTTGGGATTCTGTCCAGAGGTGAGTCTCTGTCCCAATGTTTGTCTTGAAGCCCACCGAAAATATCTTGATCTAAAAATTCAAAATCTGGTTGAGCTATGTATGAAAAAATGAAACCATTGGGGAATTATCGGAATTGTCATTGGTACTATAGATTTTTTGAAATATTATATATATATTTGGAATTTGGAAATACCTGGATGAGATGGAGTATGAGTCCTCAAAAATACCTTGAATCCTTTATTACGAAGATTATTCTCGAGATCCGTTGGGAGTAGCGAGACTAAATTCGACATTAATTTACTCAAATCTGGTAAATTCCTTTTCACGTCCTGATGATCTCCCTCCTCCACATCCACATTCACTTCTTTTCCTACGTCGTCCATGCAACTGCTCAAATGAACCGTCACAGTCACAAGCAAACACGAAAATGGTAGTAATTTCATCATTTTCTATATATACTTTTCCCTATTTTTATTCCAACTACCTTCCAGTTTCCAGACCTTTGAACTATTAAAAACAAACTGACTTCATTATATGGAAAGATTTTTGTGGAACGGACTAAACTGACTGCTCCACATTCGCCATTTGTCATTTGCATAAATATCTTTGTTCATTTCCTACGTTTAGTATGTGTTTCAATTATGTCTTACCACTCAATATCAACATCAATACAAAATCCGGCGCATAAAGCGAAATAATACGGCATTTCAATAGTACATTAATTGAATCCCCTACATTTTGCTCTCAATATGATGAATTCAATTGCATCAAATAGAATGAATAGAGAATTTCTACATTCACCGACTGATACCGTTTGTCATTTGTCATCATTCCCCTTTGGACTGTGATTTACAATTCACAATTAACGATTCAACACAGAGAGAAACAAAGTAAAAAGTTACTAGAATTTCAAAGCCTCGAGTTGGAACTTCCTCTAGGCAAAAAGGATGGAATCTCAGAGTTCGCTCTGGCTGTTCAAGATGCCGCAGCTTAGAGGTTTTGACAATTCTAAGAGGGTTTCGCTTGGTTTTCCTCCACACAACGGCTGAGTCTGAACTATGAACAAATTGGCATCATAATGATTGCTTTTTAAAATAGAAACAGTATTAAAACGCGCGTCATAGCTTAAAAAGTAACATTTAAACTAAAAACCTTGCATGGTTGCATAAAAATTGTAGAAATCTGTAGGGATGCAGAAGCAAAATCTGGGCAGTTTGTCCAGTCAATTCCACAACAAATCCTTGTTACTCACTAGGAAATCCAGTTGAGCTTTCTCGTATACACTGTACAAATGTTCTTTCATTAATTCATAACATGCATTGTCATCAGTCATTTGGATTTTGAGGGACTTTTTATCCACGTTTTGTATTTTTTTGTGCTCACAATTCAGGATGCAACAAATGGTGAGAGAGGAACAAAGTACAAAGATCTGTGGCGATGAGATGTTCAAAGCCTCTAGTCAAAAGTAAAGGAATCTATCTGTGAGTTGTTTGAGACTGTTCGGAGATGTCGCAAAGTGGTTCGCTTGAACATTTTCATAGTCCCCCGCATGAATTTCCCAGTTTTTTTCCCCCCTTTCCCTCTCCTCTACAGAAAATCATGACGAGAAAAATGTGCAAATGAGAAGAAATGAACCAGATTCCCCGTGTTTTGACTTAGGAATTTGCAATGAATTCTTCGTAGTTCGAGAAAATGCAGGGTTTGTCACTGGAAACACTCACAATCAGTGATGACAGTTTAATTTTTAAGTATACGTAATTAGGTAGCCAATTAAAAACTGACTGATTCGGTCAATCGACTCGTAAATTTAAATTGTGAATCAGCTGCGAAAGATGCCGTTAGTGTGTCCATAACATTAAAACGTAGAAGAACATGGCTGTAACTGGAGATTTCCTAAATGGCTAATGGAATAATGGATATTGCCTTGTTGCTGTACACTGTACGTACAGTATAGAGATTTCCGATCCTGATTGAAGCTCGCAGTGTAGCAGTAACAGTAAATCTGTAGGTACTTTTATTTTCCTTGTTCCTTTGACTTTGACTACTCGATGGGAAATGTGAATGTGAAGATGAGATCGTGAAAGGTAGTTCTAGTTACCTACACAACTACACATGCACATGATACATAGAATGGTGGAGAGACTATTGAAAAAAAACTATCTGTACATATTCCTTTTGATTCAGACTCGGAGAGAGAGAGAGAGAGAGAGAGCGATTCACTGGCTCACAGACAGTGGTACAGAGTTAAGGGGCTAGTTAGACTCTGTTTATTATTCCACGTACATCGTCCACTGTCAGTTCCAAATGTCAATTTGAGTGGGTGAATTGTTGACGGCGTGTCATACGTAACGAAACAGATTGGTCAGATAGGAGCAGACCACCCGATTTCCACGAGATAAAACATGATCGCCTGCTTTACTCACTCAATGAACCAAATTGTACTCGAGACGTTTAATCCTAAAGGACTTTTTCTCTGTCTCTCTCTCTCTCTCTCTTCATGTGTAGCTCAACTTCGGCTATATCTGTAGCCGTCCTTATCCTCGTGGTACTCAGCCAATGAATTAATACACGATATTTGTATTTTTTGTATTTGTCTTCCACACATATATACAGATATACTAGTACACACTGTTTTCTTTTTTTTTGCTTCGTGAGACTTGAAGAACTCGACTTTAACTACGTGACCCCGGGAAAGATAATAATAAGAATTATTTCTTATCTTAATTAAGAGTCATTCTCCATGACTGACATGAGACACTTCTCTTTCCCCGAGCAATGAGATACAAACGGGAAAAAAATCAAATGCTCACCTTCCCCTTTACACAAACTGTCATATGGACGGACGGACGACGGACAATTCAGATCTGGAATGAAACCTTTTAATTTTTTTTAATCTGCTCTAGATTATGACTACACATTGTTTATCCTTCTACATTTCCCCTCTGTACCGACTAGTCTCTAGTCTCTACACATTATGATGCTATACTTTACCTTTCCATCAGTGAGAGAGAACCAATTGGAATTCTAGGTTTTTGTTTTGACTTGAGATTTTTTTTTGTTGTTTTTAGAAAAAGAGACCGACAAGAACAGGAAAAAATATGGAGAAGAAAAATGAGTGAGTTTCGTCGTTGTGGTTGTAGTCGAAAGTTGAAAGAAACAAACAAAGGGGGGAATGTAAACGTGAGAGCTATACAAAGTCAAATTAGCATGGCATATGTATGTACATAGTACATATGATGATGATGATGAGGATGGATAATAATAGCAAATAAGCAAATAGAAGCTGAGTTTTATCAAGCTCGTTGATCTGAGAATAATTGAAATGATTAAACAGAATGGCAGATCCGTTGATGTATCGTTAGTGGTTCTGTGATGTGGAGCCATTTGCCGCCATCATACAGTCGTTCGAGGATCGTGGGTGCCATATTATAATATAATATCCATTGTCTCGCTGCCCTCCAACTTTTTCATAGTCATATATTGTACACTAATACAAATATCCAAACCACACAAACACAAATACAAATACACCACGCAGGCACGCAGATATTATTCGTCTTGTTGTTTTCTCGAGCTCGACATGGTGATAAGTGGGATTAGAACTTTGAAGCAAATACAAAATACATACAGAGATTATGCATGTTCACATTATGTACAAAGTACAAGCCATATTTCTAATTCAAATTCAAATTCTCCACAACAACAACCTCATAACTCTTATATTTATGCTCTCTCTCTCTCTCTCCTTTGCTCAAAATCAAAATTGCCTATTTTTAATTCATTCAGTATATACATTCACATGAAATTTGAACTAAATATCTTACGAATGTGTATAATTATTTTGAGTTCAAACAGTCCAGAGCCCGAAATTCTAATTGAGCATATTTTGTCACTTAAAAATAAATAAAAATTCCCGTGGGTTCATTTGCATTTTTCGCACACATCAAAATTCATCATATTTAATTCAATTTAGTATTTAATTTTACAGGTTGAATAACTGTAAAATTACAAATTTAAAAATATGTGTCTTGTTCCAGATCCCGAATATCCTTTATAAGAAAGTCTCATTGATGTATATGGCGTGTGAATTTTTGTAATGTACCAATATATGTACTGATACCTTCAAGGAACAATGTTAAAGGAGTGGGGGGAGTTTGAAAGTTTGAGAGGGGGGAAGGAAAAAAATAAAATATTGGATGAGAGAACTTAATGAGCGAAATGCTCTGGTTACCGGTGCTCTCTTGCTGCTGCTGCTTCTGCTGCATCTGTCTGTCACTTGTACGGCTCGCAGTGACTCCACGTTCATAATTAATGATCTACCTGATTTTTCAACTCACTTATTTTTCTATTTTTGAGTCCGCTACACTCAATTATGATCCTTTTTCTGCTTGTTATATTCTCTCCTCAGTAGAGCACGCAGTACATTAAGCTGTTACTCACAAACTTACAATGCACAATACACACGGTGTATCATCATTATCATGTGTAGAATTGTAGAACTGTAGAGACCCTCTTCACTTCCTTTTGTACATATCCATACGTACGCTTTTTTGTGACTGTATGCATTTTACACATACAAAAACACTGCTTGCGTTTTTTGTAACTCTTCCTTGTACAGATACTTTACGCTCATCGCCATTGCCATCCCCATGGTACAGATATCGGTATAGAAATAGCAAGAGCTTCGTATTTAAAGTGCGCTTTTAGACTGCCGTAATGACCCTGTATGATTTTTAATAATATTATACGCACTCGCTATAGGACTTGCTTCATTATTCATTCCATCATGAATCATGACAAAAAGTCAACTTCAAGTACAATTGAGCGTGTTATATGTTTGTGCAACGGGGGAACTACTGGATATTCTCCGTGAAATTTAGTAGCAGTGCATCCCATCAAAAAAAAAAAAAAAACTATACTCATACTACTGTTTCACTGTTCCCAACTTTTCTATTTTGGGACATTCATTTTTGGACAAAATTTATGTGAGGAGAATCCAGATGGAATTTCACAGTAGTTTCCTAACTTGTGTGTTGCTCATTTTCATTTGATATAGAAAGATTTAAATGAAATCTGATGTGTGTTGTACATTATATATACGTATATTTGTATTTGTATGTGGAGAGCGAGATAAATTTTGATTATCTCCACTTAATCAGCTAAATGAACAAAGAAAAAGCATTTTGAATTTACAGGATTGTGAATGTGGAGAGAGTGGAATTGGAAAAATATTGCATGTTGTTTTCTTTATCATCTTTGCACAAGTACAACGAACAACCAACTCGTGTTGATTATCTCGAGCATTAAAGTTTAAGTAGAGTCTTGAGAGTTTCTCTCTCTCTCTCTCTCTCGAGTTAAGAGAGTTGAATTATTACTACACAGAGGATTATGAATTCACTTAAATATTATGACTTATGAGTTGGAAATGTTTTTCAATGTTTACTTCTAGTACAGACAGAATACACGATGATGATTTAAGAACGTAAATGAAAATAACCTTGGTGGCGTGTGAAAAGACAATCGAATCGATGAGAAGATGAGCAAAGAGACAGAGAGAGAGAGAGAGAGAATTCATATGCATATGCAGATATTTAAATAATCTTTTGGCTAGAGTGTTTTAGACTTTTTGAGAGAGCTCCAGCCCTCCCAATTATACTTGACAATGTTCAACTATATCGACTGACTCTCTCTACTGTAGAATAAATACAGACAATTCGCCGTTTCTTCGAGAACATTCAAAATTCAAATTCAAGATTGGGTGCATATTGCATATGTAATATGTACATATCTTATGTATGCATTATGCATATGCGAGCAATTATAAAAAGAATTGTCATACACATTTTTGAACTTGAAATGTTCGCAAGTCAATTCCACATGCCATTTAGCGTACTTCTGCTAATTACACTCGGTTACGCTAAAATCTCTCTGTACTCCGCTGCTCACTGCCCGTGGAGTTTTTAATAAAGGTGTGCTGTAAGATTTAGTTATAATTATAATTATCATATTGCCATTGCTATGTGTGTGTGTGTCTATGTCTTTTTCTTTTCCATTTGAAGGTTTTGATTTCTTTACCTGTCAGCATCCTCACTACCTATTTGAAATTTGTATTTGCCCTTGCTAAAATATTTCAGTATAGAGAAACCCCAGTCGAGACTGAATACTAAATAAAGTGTTTAAATATATATCTGTATTGGGGATTAGTGGATTAGTGTGCATGCACTTGTATAAATGTAAATGTATACATATATGAATGAACATTTTAGGATTTTAATATAGACATTGTAATGTAAATAAAATACACCAAGTGAAATGAAATATCAGTCGAGATATCGTACGCATGGAGAATACAGAATACCAGAATGGAGATACAATACAGAAGAGACAATACAGCTCCCTGCACACATTTACAGATACGTTTACGTTTACATTTCATATACGAATCTTTTGTCTAAACTCTAAATCCTGTGTATAAGAATCAGATTCAGAGGTTCAGGTTACGTAGGAGTTTGTCTGAACAAATCTATTGCTCTTGGCTACTGGTGGCAAATGGGCAGTGGCAGAGTCCACAGAGAAGTCTCTCTCCATTTATTTACTACACAAACTACTAAATACTAAACGCTGGACCATTTAACATTCTATTATATTCTACTGCCAACAACTCGGAAATTTGACTGTCCACGTCCACCCACACACACACAGAAATATACACTGTGAGTTCTATTCTAGTTAGTAGTTGATTACGGCGACAAGGACAGTGAGCAATTCTCACAATCCGTTTGTCTTCTCTCTCTCTCTCTCGTTCTCTCGTTCTCTATATTGCTCGCTCAGTGACTTTTGTCCATTATTGCCGTTTGACTTTCAAGCGAGTTCACCTTTGGTGGTCAATTGGTGACATTGGGAGAGGGAGAGCATGAGAAAAGTAGACGACTGAGAATTACAGAGGTCATAAAAATAAATAAAGTGTCTGTGTGTTCGTTTCGTACATATCTGTAGAGTGTAGAGGTTGGAACTGTTGGAAGTTCGTTGGATGGAGAAACGGGGAACAGTCGAGGAAGGAAAGAGATTTTATACTCAAAAGATACGGAATATCAGTCGTCCAAAAACGGTACAAACAAACACATTTGCCTTTGGAGTTTTCGAGTCAACTTTCATCTGTACAGATTACTGTCCAGAGGCAAAACGCTAGAGCAACAGCAACAGCAACAATTTCACGTTTCATTCTCCAACTTTTGTTTTATACTTACAACAAAACACATCAGACAAGGAAAGGAGAGAGAGGAAATATCCGCTGCATGCCACACATTATCCGTCTATACTTCTACTCTTTACTGACTATATACAGCTGCGGAGACTGATCGTGAGGAGACAAACAATGAAGATACATTTGGGACACAGCAGCAGCCTTTTTTTTTTGACTTGCCTTTTGCCTCGTCAGGGTAAAGAGAGAGAAATATATATAGAGGTTGGATTCTCTGGGGTCCATTTTAGTCCTCGTTTGAAATCACGGACGTCCCATGTTTATTAGCCACATTATGCTCGGTAAGTACTGCACTTCCAACACAATCCTAATTGTTCTAATGGTAAGTGACATTTGCACAGGAATAATCAACTTGTTTAACCTGCAAATGAGCTCAGATTCTCATTTCCACATATCCAAATACAAATACAAATAAAACAAGTACATAAATAGTCCAACGTCAAATAAACACAACACATGAGACAAAATTGTCTTGCTCTTCCTTTCATCTTTCCTCATTTCGTTTTTTTTTTGTGTTTGAATTTCTACTCGTTGTCATTTTGTTCTCAGACGATGAGATTTGTGGAAGAATGTGTGTTTCTAGTTTAAAATGAACGAGGAGAAAAAAATGGTGGGCTCTGGGCATGGAAGAATTTTTATTGTATTTGTGGATACATATACATACGATTCATAGAGAAAATCCTATTTCTGTCCATTGATAAAGAGGTTGAATACAGATTTTGGTGTTTGGTTCTGGTTCTGAGAAGTGGTCAGTGACTGAGACTCTGCGTGAATTTATGAATAACGGTCGAGAGTTGGAAAGTTTTCGAGCAGTTAAAGTTCTTGGCCTGGACCTGGGACAAGTTTTATTGCTTTTTTCCTCTGTGACTTTACCCGTCTTAAGTTGAGTCTGTTGGATTTACTTCTCTCCATGTCGTTGTGTGTGTGTGTGTGTGTGTGTGTGTGAAATGTGAATGGCTTTAAATGATTTTCAATGTTCAAAGCAGGGTTTGGTATTTGGTGTTGGTTTTTATGTAGGTTTTAGTGTCGTAACTCTTCAAGGGCTATTGACTGTATATTGGCTGTGTGTACTGTGTCGCTTTCCTTTTCAAAGATTCACAAACACACATTTTACAAAGTCCCAAAAAGTTTTCCAACAAATTACATGTGAAACCTTAACCTGGTAACATTAAGATGGCCATAAAATGACGAGCCCCACTAAGAAAAGAAGGGTCAGTTCCTCTTTGACTTGCATCATACAGTAAATATCTTACTAGTACATCAATATCAGTATTGCATTTTATGCCATGCCATTGCACCACATCCTACATTGCACTGGACTCTATTGACCATTCTCAAAATAAATGTCATCTTATCTTGAGTGTAAACTTCTTTAGTCAATAACAAACTTTGATTCATTCAGTCCCTTTTTTATTGCTCTCTCTCTCAAAATATCTGTCTGACTTTTCTTTAATGGAAAATTCCGGTGTGGGATTTTTTTTCTCTATTTGTGTTTTGGATACAGATCGAGTCACAAGTTATTTTACTCTACTCGTTTCCTTGCATAAAAACTCAAAATCTTCCTGTGTTAGTTGTGCTGCAGTTGTGTTATCCAATTTTCTCATGTGTTCCATCATCTGAAAATAAATAAAGAACTCTGGACTCTCAACTGAAAGCTCATAATCAAATGGACAGGCTGCTTTGAGCATTTCAAGGTAATTTCTTTGACATTTTCTAAAGTTTTCTTGAAATAATAAGTTCTTCTGGTTCTTCAAGTATTTCTTATTGGAAATAAAAAACCTGGTTGACGGCAAACGTCCATGATCCATCCGTCTGTGTTTGAACATTCAGACTAAAGACCAAAGACCAAATCGAATGAACATGTGATGATTTTTTTTTCTCGCTTGTGGAACTGGAACGGGGAAATATGTCGTACAACGAACAAAAAACTAAATAAAAAACTTGCTAGTCAGACTCAGAGTCAGAGTGAGTTGGAGTCTTCTTCGTGAAATTGTGACAAGTAATGGTGATTCGGAGTTTTCCCACTGCAGCATGCTCCATGTCACATTTTTGATGGAGTCGTGTCTAATTCCATTCAGTCACCATCCGTATTTTCTCTGTTGTGTGTTGTGTGTGTGTGTGTCTGTGTGTGTGTGAGTTATTCCCGTCTTTATTGTACGCTCTGATATCTGTATTTTGTATTTCGTATTCAATTTTCAGTTCATTTCGATTCGATCGATTGTTATTGTAGCTGTCTGTAGTTACATAATAAATAAATTATAGATGTTCTCTCACATTCTGTTTGTGTCAATTTCAATTTGAATAGGAGAAATCAATAGAGTTATTTTCAAATTGTCAGAGAGAGATTGTCATCAAGTCTTTATTTACTACAATATGAAAGAGCCTATTTTTTCTGTATTATTCACCACTTCTTTTGTATTGCATTCCCTGTCGTAAACAAGTACAAGTCCAAGCTCACTGGGCAGAATTAAGAATTCAATTTTGAATCTGAATGTTGACAAACACATTTATATTTGTCCAGTCTCATCCATAGAAAATGTCCAGCGTCATCCATGTGGGGAGATGGAGAGTTCACCTTTGACCTCAACTCTCAACCACCATTGAAATGTTGAATCATAATAAACATGTTCAAAATTCTTCCAACGCAGACAAAACAACTTCAATTGAAGTGTGGACGTGATCTGTACAATCAGTAGAAGCCTTTTCGAGTTTTCGAATTGTCGAGTTTTCGAGCTTTGAAGGAAAAGGTCATTTGATTTCAGTGTTTCCCGGAATTGTTGTATTGTATATCTTATAGGTTCTATACGGAGTCCCGTGTCGGGATTTCCAGTAGGAAATGAGAGCTCTATACACTCGAGAAATTAAATGGAATGTGTCTTTGGAGAATTCGATATGCATCTCGTTGTATATATAAGATATATGTACCTAGGTCTAAATGTAGAGTCAGAGTCCATTTCACCGGAAAAGGGTAAAATAAAATTAGTTGTATCTGTACAGGGATCTCGTTCGTATCTTTTTGTATTTAGTACTATATATTTCCCAATCTTGATACGGGAAATATGAGTGTAAAAAAATGTAGTGTAATGTTAATGTTAGTATGTAATGTAATGTGTAAAATTAATAATTTTAAATTATATAGAACATGAAATCCTTATCATTTTATCCTTTTATCCTTCATCCGTTTTCCCTTTTCCCTTTTCCCTGTTGAGCAGAAATATCTCGTAAATTAGAGTGAAGAAAAACAATTAGCTTGGGACAAGACAAGGAAGGCATTTAAAAAACGAAATGGCACGTGGACTCTTCAATTCCTTACAACTTATCGTTAGACTCATATCGTACACGATACGGATGTACTACATACTTACTTACATACACAGATAGAAATAGTACAGGGGAAATATTAAATACTGAAGGCTGTAGCAATAGCAAATATACTGTATGTAGGTACATATTGGGAGAGTCAAGCCTTTGGTACAGAATTTAAATGTGAAATGTGTACGAACGATACGAGGTTCAATACCATTTGAGCCGGAGAAAGAGAGAGAAAGAGAAAAGTAATGAATGAGTTTCGGGAAATGAGGAGAATAGTAAAGAGTTAATGAAGAAGGCTATACAGTATGTATACAGCTAAAAAAACTGGGAGTGACATAAAATAAAAGTAAAAAATCGTCCCGATGTTGTAATGTACAGATATACGTAAGTTGGTTTGGTACCTTAAACTCTTCGCCTTACACACTATGATTTGGCCTAGAATTTCTACAGTTTACGTTTACACTTTTACACACAGTTTGACGATTCCCCATTCTTCTTTTTCCATCGTTGTCTTGGTCTTCTCCTTTTCCTTGTTCTCCTTCTCGCTCTCGTTCCTCGTTTTTCTTCTTGTAAAGAAAAGAAAAATGTGAGTATGTACACGGACGTTTTATATAACGAAATGGATACCTTGGGAGTACTTTGTTTTTTGGAGAATGAGAATAGGAAAAGAAAATAAAAGGAATGGGAAAGAACGTGTGTGTGAGAGAGAGAGAGAGAGAGAAGAAGGGGAAAAGGGAGGGGTACTGAGTCCTGATTCACCCGATTACAAACACACGGGATTGGTACAAGCCATGAAGACTTGACACATTTCCGTAATGGCGTGTGAAGGGTGCCTTTCAAACTCCGTTTTCCATCTTCTTTTTTCCCCAACTCACTCTCACTCTTTCTCTCTCTCTCGCTCGCTCTGCCTCAACCGTCCAGTTTCATTTTCATCGTTCATCGTTGGTTGTTAGTTCAAGTCTCCACAAGCTTTGGTTTTTGTGGAACATTTTCATTTCTCGCTGGCTTTCGTTCTCTCCCCTTCGTCCGTCCGTCTGTCCGTCCGTTCTCTCATCATCATAAAACCTAGCCTAACATAATAATATAGTTATATGATATAACGTACGTACGGGTAATATGTACTATGCAATAGAAAAGTCTGCCTGTCGGAGCCATGCCATCCATAGTTCCATACACACAAGAATTCCCTATCATGAATTTACCTTAGATATAGGTACAGAGTTTTCATATGTACTCCTGTGTAACGGAATGATGTATGTATGTATGTATGCAGATAAGAGAATCGTATAAAAAATATCGTATACTAGTAGGTACTTACGTTCGTTTCGTCGGACAAAAGTCAAAAGTATGTTCTTCCTCATTTGCTTTGAGGTATTCCTGTACTACTCACGATTTGAGAGTATGTATCTAAAAATTACGGGGGAAGTGCACATACACACACACACACACGTTACTGCTGGGTTCATATCAGGCTATAAGTATGAATGAATTGTATACGAGTGTGTGGATATGCGTGTAATAAATGTCCATGACACACTCGACAATCGGCTATCCAATCGAAAACGGAACTGCAATTGAACTCCTCGCCCTAAATTGAACTTTACTCATTGTCAGTCAGCTCTCTCTCCCTCTCTATGTAGGTACATACGTCCTTTTCGTTTCTCATTTGTAGTTTCCACTTTCATAAAAATCTCCTTTGATAGAAATTGAAATTGGACAACCATAACTTTGTTATCCATAGGGACAGGAAAAAGACGTTTGTAGTTTGTATGTACAAGAGAGGAAAAGAAGAACTCTCCAGGTTTTTCATCAAAGGTATCTTATAGGTATATTCAGACTTTTTTTTAGACCTTCCAAATCTCAAATGAAAACTTCATATAGGAAATTCAAGTTGGGATTTGAAATTTGGAATGCAACGTTTTCCTTCTTGGGAATCCGCAGAAAAACTTTATGGAATTTCGGTGTAAGAATTTTCAAAACTCTGTTTGTTTTGGTCATGAATCATCATTCACTTACACTCTGTAAAAAAAAAGCAATGAATCCGCAAACCTGGAGCAAATAAGGAGCAATACTGAGAAATTGTTTGCAATAGAGCTACAAAAAACTTTATGTTGTTTTATTTGCTGAACAAGTCAAACTGTATAAAACATTTCTTGTTTCTTTTCTTAAAGAAAGAAAGAAGACAAAGAAAAGTATCACTGTGAGGAGACTCAAGTTGGAAGACAAAAAAATATTTGTATGCGTTGTGATAAAAAAAAAGTTGCGAGTCCCTTTTTCTCACTCTGTTTGAGTTTGTGTGTGTGTAACTGTGTACACTAATTCCCTAATCCATAATCTGTATAGGCCATAGGCAGACATTCATATTTTGAATGATAAATATTATGACAAACAAGCTTGAGACGGCATCTAAATCTAACGATAAGACTAATCCTTTGGACCCCCTACTTTCCTATCTATCATTCTCAGCTCCGCCTGCAAAATTCCCTGTCTCAACACTTTTCCCCACAGTCACTATAGAACTGACGTATTTGTACTTTCATAATTCCATAGAAATTCAATCTGCAGAGCACAAACGTCTTACTCGTTTCACGATCCATTCAAACTTTCAAACTTGTACATATGACTATGCTTGAATTTGTAAAGAAATCACACACAAATTACCACACTTGAATAATGCAAATACAAAGTATAATTTCGTTTTTATTAGCAAGTCAAATTGCTCAATAAAAATGATTAAATTATTCCTCCAGACAAAAAAAATATATGGATATTTTTTTGTCGCTGAATATGTTGTATGTTGGAAGTTGGACGTCGGACTCACGCATTTTCTGTGAGGTCAAGATCCCAATGACCTTTGTCATTTCTCATTTGTAATGGCATGCAGTGAGTTTTTATATGGAAATGGAAATAGCAACCAACCCAGTAAGTGTTTAAGTAAAAGATGGGGACAGTTTAAATGAATGCTAAATGGTCAATTTTGGTATATATATATTCTTCCTCACATCGTATGTACATTGTACAGGACAGTTTCTTGTGTTTGGTTTGGTGTGAGGCAGGTTGAAAGTTTGTCGTTAGTTGTAAATAGGAGTTGGAAGGGTCAAGGTAACTATTTTGTAATTTATGACTCCTACGTTTTACAACTTACAACTCCCAAAGCTCTATCTTATTCTTAATTTCATTCGTTTCCGAAGGTTCATAAGTTGACAAATGAAAATTCTTATGGGGATTTTCATATCACAAACAACTTGTGAATTTGATTTTATTCACAGAGCAGTCCGAGTCTGAAATTCAAAAGTGTACATGTTTTTACGACTTGAAACAAGACAATCTGAAATTCATTACAATTATTACAAAGTTCGTGTTCTATCTCTCTATAAATCTGAACACGGAACCTGTTTAGAAAATATCAAATTCAAATTTTGTAGCGATTTAATATTTCTCTATTGTCAACTTCTTTTCCTTATTGTAATTGAAGCCGGCCTTTTGTATGAAGCAAGTCCCTGGAAATTTGTCATTAAAATTAATAGTCTTTATATTATAAAGAAAATCGCATGATCTTCACGCATGTGTGAAAAACCTTCACTGTTTCAAATTGAAAGTCAAAGTCAACCTTTAAAAGTCGAAATCATCCTGATAAAGAACAAACAAGTGTGTGTAGAATTTAGCCATTGTATTTATTCAAAAATATTCAGTTGTGCAAACGAGTGGAATTGTATACATATGAATAGATTTCATTTGTTCATGGATATCTGTGTTTGTAAGATATGTATTCTTCTTCTTTGGTGAGTGAAATCATCATCGTGTCTCGTGATTACAGATACTGTAGACTGCAGTAGTATTTCCATATTATAGTGAGGGATAGAAAAAGAGTCAGTGTGATTTATGCACCTGTACCTGCTGTACCTGGAGTCTGTGTAAATGCATATACAAATTCATTTAAGTACGCATATTGTTTTTCTATTTACTTCTGACAATTTATTCAAATTACACACAACTACATGACTTGGAGCCTGTCAAAAATGCCATTGAATATTAAATACCTTGGCCGTATAGGTACATATAGGTGATGACTCTGACAGTCCACGTTCAAACCAAGTTGTGTGTTGATGTTGACTGGACAGTCAAGTTGTGTTGTAGTTGTAGTTGTGAATGCTGAATGGAAATTCTGAAGATTCTCTTCATACATGTTTTATTTTGTGTACAAGATTGCGAGATTAAGATTGAGAAAAGGGAAAGAATATACATGTATGAATTGACCATACAAATACAAATATGCAACCAAGAAAAGTAACTTCTTCGCTCTCATCGTCAGTCCCTGTCGTCGTGTTGTTCACCATGTTTTTCCCAATTAAAAGTGCCCATTTCCTCAATTATTTGAGTATGGAGTCAAACGTGGAAATGTACACACAGATAAAGATAAAGGTTGAGGATAATAAAACAAATGTAAGTGTGTGTACAAGGAAAGAAAATTGTCTAATCAAAAAATTGTTGGGGGAATAATTTCATGATTCATTTACACGTGCTTACTTACTTGTTTATCAGCTCATGTTTAAGCTGAAGAGTAACTCAAACGGATACGATTTACCATTGCCATCATCGTCCATCCACCATTTACCATTTAGAATGTACATGAATATACCTAGCTGATGGAAAAAATGTATATTTTATTGGATTCCACATGGACGTTTTTGGCATTGTTCATTCTGTAAATTTTAAAGTAATTTTTTTATTCTCTCTCCCTCTCTCACACCCAACAACATTGTATTTGATTTTTTTTTTTTATCTTGTCCTTTTGTTATTTTTTGGTTACTGTAAATATAATATGAAAATGGAAATGAAGTGGAGGATGAAGATTAAGATGAATGGACGGGGAAATATGTAAAGGATGAGAAGGGCAAGATGAAGATTTGAAATTCGAAAGATCAGAGTTCACACAAAGGAGAAGAGTTTAGGATTTAGGAAGGAAAAAACAAGGGAAAAATGTGTGGGGAGACGCAAGCGAGTGAGTGAAGTGAGAAAAAATAGTTTGTACATATTTGCCAACATTTGT
The DNA here is from genome assembly GCA_034699125.1 of Gisinianus flammeolus. Lineage (NCBI taxonomy): Eukaryota > Metazoa > Arthropoda > Collembola > Symphypleona > Katiannidae > Gisinianus > Gisinianus flammeolus. The sequence continues at coordinate 220,986 of JAIUND010000001.1, read as the reverse complement.
GCCTCGAGTCTTCTCGAGTAAACTTTTGTGGCAGCATATGTGTCTGTGTGGACTTCTTGTGGACGGACAGACTTTGGGGAAGGGAAAAGAAGAGGAAAATGTAAAAAAATTTGGATTTGATTCGCTCACACAGAGCTCGTCTTCGTTCTCTTTTTTTTTTTTTTGGTCATGATGTTCAAGTCTTCAAGTTGAATGCGTACGATATAGAGGATTATTTATATTTATATTCATACACTTTTGGCTCATAATATGAGAAACATGTGAACAGGTGCTCAAAAGGTTTTCTTTGTTTATTTCTGGAAAACTTTTAGCAGGAACAGAAGACAAAGAAGAGAAAAAAAAGAGAAAAGTCAGCCATATGTAGTCAGATAGTCCGAGAAAAAAGCAAAAGCACCAAGACGAAGAAAAAGAAGGAGAGAGAGACAGAGAGAGAGAGAATGTGTAGAAAGTAAATAAGAGCACATATTGTATTTTATGGGAGGATGGCCCATTATTTTATAAAGTATGTACGAGAAAGTGAGAGAGAGAGAGAGTGTGTGTGTATGTGTATTTGTCTGTCTAGTCTGTGGACTCGTCTACCGACCATTTGCGGGGAAGAACAAGAAGAGAAGCTGACACTATAGAATTGTTGGCAGTAGAGTCAAGCCAAGTCAAAAAAGAGAGTGAACTAAAAGAGCTAAAGGGAAGAGAGAGAGAGGAAAAAAAAGCAGCCAACAGGAAATATTGTTTAAAACGTTCCAATTCTCTTATCGTAGTATATGTAACATATTGCCCATAAAACGTGCCGTTATTCTCGAGTAAAGCATAGGCGAGAAAAAAAGCTGAGAAAGGAGAAGAGAAAAAAAATCATATGGGGTCACTAAGCGTTCCAAACATTGCGTTATTATTATGGGCTCCTGTCATACGCACATAATGTAATATGATATAATATAAAATTCTCTATACATTTACAGTCGGAGTGAGAGAGTCACAGCAGTCCGGAGACCAAATCACAATGGAAACCAAACGACACGACTGTCAGTTCTTGTGGAGTCGTTGTGGCTGGTGAGGCTGGTGAGGTAAAGAGACTGAGAGGTATAGAGACGGAGAGGACTGAAGAGTTTCTCCACAATGCTATGCCATTCGGATTCTCGGATTCCAGGATTTTCGGATTCCAATTCAAAGACAACGTCGAGTTTGAAATCGGATTTGGATTTGGTTTTGGAATCGAGTGAAGACAGAAATGAGTAAGTAAAATGGACGAGTTTCCCTTTTTTCCTTCCCTAGAAAACTTGAGCATTATCGTATGTAGAGTGGAGAATTTCTGGAGAGAAGATATGCGAGTCGCTAAAAGGAACCTGATGCTGCTCCTGCATACTTTTAAAGGTTTTTTTTTTGTTCAAAGAAAAGGGAGAAAGAATGAGGAGAAAATCTACCGTATGCTCAAAACCTTCTTTTACGTCTTCTTGGCTTTCTTTGGGTTCTTTTGAAATGGAATGGGGAAAAGAAGAGTAAAAGGGGAGAGAGAGAGAGAGAGAGAGAGAGAGAGAGAGAAAGCTATGGATATGAGACAAAAAAGAGGGAAGATGAGAGGAGTTGAGAGTTTGAGAGTGCCGTTCTCCCCATCCCATTCACACTCACACTAGTTGCAAAAGAAAGCTGTTTGGCAAATCTCTCGGTCACATAACTTACCCACCCAAGTCATGCATAATTTGTTCTTGCACGAGGATCCAAATTCCAAAATACAAGCGCGCGCGCTACTTTCGCTCCATTCTCTCTCTCTCTCTCTCCGGCGGCTCCACTCACTCGACTTTTTTTTCCCCGTCTCCGTACATGACATGAAATTACAAGAGTCATTTATCGTCCCCATTTAACGAATCACCATTTAAGTAGGTGCTTCACCATGCTTCACCATATAACCCATCTGTAATAACTTACAGCCCAACCTCTCTCAACTGTCTCCATATATATATCGTAAACTCACACAAAAAATAGTCTATTCCTCCATATACAGAATACGGATATTTTACATGCATATACAGAAAATAACAGAAGAAAATATACTTTTGAGTACAGAGTGGAGAGTGCGAGTGCAGACATGAGGCAGACATAAAGTCAAAGCTTTTTAGACCATGGTACACTTACACTAGGACTAGGACTACAGACAACCCATTGCAATTGCGATTGCGATTGCCCATGGACTCCTTCCTTTTCTTCGTCTTCTTCCTTCGTCCACCCACTGCTGTGATTTCCAAGGGTGAAACCCTCACTGTGTCCACCGGACACACACAGTACACACAATAAACATGGAGAGTCATACATAATGGACATGGACACTCAACTGCCAAATGCTTTTCCGTGTTTTTTCTCTCTCTCTCTCTCTCTCGCTCTTTTTCTCGTCTTTGCTCATTCGGATTCGGATTCGGACGACTACTCACGTCGGCTAATACATTTGAAACATTTCCCCACATTTGTAGAGTTGGGAGCTGGAGAGATGGAAAGATGTGGAAATAAGGAGATGAGCATTTTGTTCGTATTATGTCTTTGTTTATAGTGTGGTAGTTGGATGGAGAAGTTTATCGGGTAGACTCCAGTCAACTCGAGAGAGAGAGAGAGATGTACCGTTCAAACATACCAACTAGATACAGATATAAGGAAAGCCAACCCATATTAAATTACAGACAAAATATATAGGAAAGGATGGAACTTGAAATGGAATGAAAAATTCTGATCGTGAGTCTCGCCTCATAGTACGATACATAAAGGCAATGGGAATGGCAACAGAGCAACAAAAAGATACAGGCATGCATACAAAACACATAAAATTCAACTTGTATCGTACTCGTCTGTTATGTATTCCTCTGCATGTATCTGTATCAGAGCTTTTAAGGACACACACTCTCTATCTCCCTCTCACTACATACATTACATACATAGTATTTATGTACATACAAATACAAACGTTCAGAATTCAGATAGAAACCCCACTTGTAATGTATTTGTACGGTAATACGGAAAACGGTATGCATGGAAAGCTATAAACAAATGCTTTCCCTATACTATGCATATTGTATATCCATCTGTCTATAGTATACACGCAGGCTATAAAAGTCGGCTGTAATATTCCTCATCTCATCTCTTCTCCTTCTCGTCATACATTCATCGTCAGTTAAGTATAAAAGCACAAGAAAAGTTTCTCTCTCTCGCTCTCTTTATCTACTTTTTCTCCTTCGTCTCCTTCTTCTTCTTCTTCTTATTCGCCTTCCAACTCTATTATGTTGTTGTGAGCAAATGTTGAAGGATGATGATGGTCCAGTATGGTTTTCTGTTGCTCTTTTCCCTTTGAGGTTCTGTTAGGTTTATTCTCCAACTCCTGATGCTGATGCTGATGCTGATGCTGATGTGGATGCTCATGCTCGTCCTCTTGGCCATCGTTGTTGTATAGTTTTCTCACATTTGGGTTTTGAATCTGTCGTATGCGAGTTTTCTTGTGTATACAAAGTGTCTGTGTGTATTTATGTAGGTAGGTAACTTTGTGTTATGTAAAATCCTCTGTGTCTGTCTGTCTGTCTGTGTACAGAATATGTAGTACAGATATTACACATACAAGTTGACTCTTATATCACTTTGGTTTGTATTCGTATGTACATGAGCTTAAATACGTACGTGGGGTTATGGACGTGTATGCACATCCTTCGTTTTTCTGTACAATATAGGCTGGGAGCTCAGCTTGAGTTTTTCATAAGCAGAGAGAGAGAGAGAATGAGAGAGAGAGAGAGCTGGAGCTCTGGCTGTCTGTGTATAGAAAAGTTGCCTCTGCCTTTACAGTTGCCTAGCATGGTTAAAGGTTATATTCGCGGCGTTTGACTTTTAGGTGCGTTATTTATGGCATGGAGCGCTCTGAGGGTAATAAAATTTATTGCCGAGAGAGAATTTATAGATGGTAGAGGCAGAGTTGGCTATTTGCTTGAAATTTTGGGGGCCTCTCTTTTACTCTTCTCTCTCGTTTTCTCGTTTTCTCGTCTTTCGTTTCGTTGGTTTCATACGTAGAGACGAGGAGTAGTAGGAAACTCGACTTTGACTCTGCGCTTGCACAACTCTGCTAACTCAGATACCAGTTCCTTTCTGTCCTTGTCTCTGTTCACTTACTTAGTTACTTACACGGCATACAAAAGTTCTTACTTTGTCTTGTACAAGCTCATTGTCGACGCTCAATTATTACGAAGCGGAAGGAAAACTCCAAGAGCTCTTGCCCGCCTTGCCTGCCTGCCTCTCCTCCCGATTCTCTCTTCATCCACATCCACATCAACATCCACACCATCATCATCACCATCATTTCTCTCATGTTCCTTCCTTCGTTCATCGTCAAGTAAAACTCAACACTAAAAACGATATTCAAAAAGCAAAATGAAAGTACCACGGTGGAAATGGCGAGCGAGAAAAACACGGGAAAGAGTAAAACGAAAACGAATAGAAAGAGGAAGCAACAGCTATACAACTACAACTATACAGCGACAGCGAGTTTCCAACCAACAGCCAGAGCGAATCTCTGCTGCTCAACTCCCTCTGATTTCCCTGCTATCATTGTGTCAGTTTGAAAGAGAGAGCGCCGGCTGCTGCTACCGCCGTCCTCCTTCGTCTCTCTTCACTTTCAACTCTTTTCTCTCTCTCTCTTTCTCTCTCTCTCTCTTTTGCTCTGTCTGTCTCTCAACGTGTCTTTTCTCCGAGTGTGACTTTCCCGTGAGTGACTGAGTGTGTATTTGTATAGATATGAAAGAATTGTGTTTGTGTGTGTGTGGAAAAGGACGGGGACTAAAACTAGTCCAAAAACGAGTGACTACAATCTACAATGAAGGAATGGGAGAAGTATATAAGTATATATATATATATATATATATGTAGAAAGTAGAAGTGAAGCCAGCCTTGTAGGCAATCAACCCGTCTAAAACGTCACACCGTCAGCTAAAGTTCCTGCCTGCTTCTCACTCTTTTGCTGACTCTCAAGAGTTGCCATTATTGTAAATAGCCAATGAAAAGAAAGCGTGTAGTCAAGTTGACTAGTGAGTGAATCCGTCCTGGATTCTAAAAGTGAGTGAGTGACAAGAGGACCCAAAGAATCCCTCTTGTTCCAACTCAAAGTCACAACTAAAGCTAAAGCTTCCCCACACAACAGTTCACAACTCACACACACATATATATATATACTGATATACCTACAACACAGGAAAAATTCCAAACTGGCAGTGCCACGTATGAAATGACTGAGTATGTTGTGTGTGTGTGTTTGTGTGTTCTTTGGCTGTTGTTCATATGACGTCAAAATACAAATACAAATATACGTGTACAAGAGAAAGAGAAAGAGCAAGTCAGAAAGTCAAAGACGAAACCAAAACTGTCTGTTTACACACACGAAAAGTCTCGTGCATATCCGAAATGTCGTATCTTATGTACTCTCGTAGTTTCTCCCTACTTTTTTGTACCCCACATACACACAAACCCACTGTCTCTATCTCTCCTTGACTACAAATACAAATGTCCACAAATGTACGTACGTCAAATACCTATAAAATGAATTTAACTACAGGAATCACTATCGGGATTCCTCTCAGATTCTCTCCGTTCTGGTACAGTACAACAAAATACATGTATACAAGTTTGCACGTTCTTTTAACATTTACTTAACTCTCATGTCTGTTTATTTTCCATGTTTGTTTCAATTTGTTTTCAAGTCTTGAGTTTCCGTTCGTTCGTTCGTTCATTTGATATAGTTTTGATGTGTATATTTTTTTCCATGTGCTCACTTGCAATTTGCATTCGTAAATATTCCGGACTCGATCAGTACTCGGCTGGATTTCTGTGTTTCTGTGTGTGATATATAAACTGTTTTATTTATTTTTTGGATTTCTCTGTGTATTTTCCTAAAAAAACAAACAAAATGTGAATGTGATTTGAATGCACGTGTGTGTTTCAATATTTTTTGCAAACGAAACATCGCATCAAAATGTTTCCACGTAAATGGATGAAATGTGTCAGTGTGTGTGTGTGAATATGTAAGTCATATGTGGAGCTTCTATAGGTGTTTCCGTGATATGGGAAAAAGTCTATATGGATGAATTGGAATGGAAAATGGTTGATGGACGCCCGGTTATATGTGCATATCGTATGTATGTACATATATGTTTAAGATATAGAGTGAATGAGAGTGGATGTAGACCGCATATAAAGGGTGGTTTGATATGCACATGACGTGTTGTGGTTTGCCTATTCATGAACCAGGGAGGGAGAGAGAGAGAGAGAGAGAGAGAGGGAAAAAGCAAGATGGAATGAATGTTGGTCGGGGTTGGTCTTGGCTCTTGCTCTTCAAGTTGGAGTCGGAGTTTTGTGTTCGTGTGTTTGAGTTGGATTTTGGATTTTTTGGAGGCTGCTGCTTCTCCGGCTTTTCTCAATATGGGAAGGAATGGTGGACGTGGACACGAAGGAAGAAGAGTGGAGTGAGTGGAGAATGGAACGTATATAGCAGGGCCATTCCAGTTTCAACTCTCGAGCATGGCAATGGCAAGGAAATCGATATTTTGTACTTTGTCCTACACAGATACATACCGTACATACAGAACAGACATATACACAGTACTTACACACGTTTCCGTACACACTACACGACTACACACTCGAACACGGAGCAATGGTTTACACTTTTACACGGATGAATGGAAATATCCTCTGGCTAATTCGACAATTTCGAAATAATTTCCCTCTTGTGTGTACAAACTATACACATAGAGAAAAACACAGAATAAAGAATCCAGACATTCATGGACAGAGACAGAGCCACAACATTTCCACTGTATCGTATCAGTCCAGTTTCTATAGTCAGCCTTTGTTTTTCCTTTTATTATTTCATTCTTCCCCGTCCATTTATCTCTATAGTTATCTGTAGATGGAAGATACATTTCACACGTAACAGTTATTATATATAGATATCTCCCTTCCCCCCATATACGATATATTTACGTATGTATAAATATGTACGATCGTTCTCAACCCTCAGTTGCATGATTTCCCATCCTAAAAAATTCTCATCATTTGCTCCAGGGAATTGAAGGGAATTCGTCATGCATATTTGAGATGAGAGCAGAGGAAAACGAGTGGAAAATATTTACAAAGTTTTCGAATTTTCGAATTTTCAAATTCACCAATTTTACGAGAGTTTAGAAGTTTAGAAGTTTACGAGCTGATGACTAATTAGTCCAGAAGTTACACTAATTAGTGGGAATGATATGCAGGTTGGTTGGTTTTTACATATGGAAATAATAATATTCATTGTCATCGTTATGGATTTTCAATTTGTCTCTTTCTCTTTTGGATTTCTGGATTTTGAATAAGTATATATAAGGAAAAACGAATGCGGGGAAAGTTGGAGTGGAAGGTGACGATGGAGAATTGACAGTATGTATGATGCCTTTTATTCTGGGAGCGTGAACTAGGAGGAAAAGTTTTCTTTTCCATTTTCTTCACCCGTTCCTTTTGTATATACGTTGAGGAAGTTTTTGAGAGCCTCTTCTCTCATTCCCACACATCCAATTCCAAGAGACCCATCCAAACCACTATGGAAACAATTGTCGAGTTTGTCTAGTTGAATAGACAAGCCGTTTTTTTTGCCAATGCTACTGCCAATGTTAGTTTTTTTCTATTTGTGTTGGCTGTTTGGCTGTTTGGTCAGTTAATATGAGAAAGGATTTTTGAGGGCATAAATCAGAGTGTCGGAGGGGAAGGAATCAAAGACACATAAGAGAAAAATAACAATATATTTCTCGCACTTCCAGCTCAACATTACCACAAGAAAATTTCTTGGGAAGTCCTAGAGAATTTGTAAAAGTTGGAGTCGGTCTCGGAAGCTGGAGAGAGAAAGAGAGGAAATATCCAGGCGGTTCCTTTTGAATTATCGGTCCTTTCACAGTTGATCCTCTTAGTCAAGAAAGAGAAGGAGAAAGAACACGAGCTCAAACATCCCACATAGTACATAGTAGGTACAATATCTGTGTGTACTGGAGAATTCGCAATAGAAAAATAGTAAATGGCCTGTAGCTGTAGCCCTGTAGCCAGAGAGCCAAACTTGGACTTGGACTCGGGGATGTTTTCATTGCTTTTTGTTGTGATTCCGTGCTTGAAAGCACAGAACATACCAAGAAAGTCCACGTCCAAGTCTATATACTCGTATGATGTATTTGTATATGTAGAAATAATGTGTACAAATACAAACAGGAGCAAAACTAACCGCAAATATTGAGTACAATACAAAACCTTTCATACGCATCATAGACTCGGAGTATCTGTAGAGAAAAAGATGGGAATATCCACAGAGAGAGAGAGAGAGAAAGAGAGAGATAGTGAGGGAAAAAAGAACTCGCTCTCGAGAATGGAACTTACATCTTACACAAGTCAAGTGAAAATAAAATCAACAGAGCGAAAACTTTTCTTGGTCTAGAAAAACTATTAAAAGTCTCTTCTTTCCCTTGTAAAAGTCTTCCAGATTTTACAAGATTTCCCGTTGTCCCGTTGTCTCGTGTGTGTACGTAAGCAAAAAAGACACGGATGAGTGCAAGTACACATACATGGAAACATGGAACGGTTTTTTTATATATACGATATGTAGAATATGTACCAGGGAGTTATTATTAAGTGTAGTGTACATATAGGACGACGGAGCAGTTATTCTTATTCTTTCATTCTCTGACTGACGATGAGTACAGTGAGGAAAGCATTATTATTATTATGATCATCTTCATGAAGCTCTCATAACTTTAACTATATGACCATCATTACGACGGGGTGGCGAAAGCAAGAGGAATTCTCTTCAGTCTTACAGTCTTTACAGTCTTTAATCTGACGAGAAATCTACAGAGTGCAGACAGAATAAAAATGTTGAAGCTCTTTCTCTTTCGTTCGTCTCTTCTATTTTGGCATATGAGACTTTTTTTCACTGTAGGGAAAGTAGCGAGTGTATAGAGAAAGTGGATGAGACTACATATGTTATGGTATATAGTATATAGTCTGTCTGTTTGCCAAGAACCAAGAAAATCAAGGAGAGAAGAAGAGGAATGAGAAGAAAAAAACGGGAAGGAAACTATACATAGCTAAAATAAAATGAAAATGTAGACAGACACGGAGATTTTATATAGTCCAATTTTTTGATAGGCACTTTTTGAGAAACCGGCGGCCGAGAACTTTTTTTTAGTGATATAGAAAAACTAAAGGAATTCAGATTTCTTAAAAATATGTACATGTATACTCGTATGGAACTTGATGGAAGAAAACGTTTGGAGCTTGTATGGGAGTTGGGAGTTGTCCTTCATTTTACAGTTACAATTAGGAGTTAGGTTTTCAACAATGTACTGGGAATATGTAGATAAATTTTGTTTAGGGATGTGAGTTGAGGATGGAGGATATAAATTCCATTTCATTTTTATTCTTATTCGCTAGTTCCTATCTGTGCAGTTCCTTTGGTCGGTCTGGTCCGTCTGTCTGTCTCTGTCTGTCTGTCTTTAGGGACAGACCGACAGAAAAAAGAAAGATTATTATTGAAGGGAAATCTTTTATGTGTTCAACTTTTCCGTTTTCTTGTTCTTATTCTGTTCAAGTTGACGAGGCTTCAGAGGAAAAGATGACGAGGAAAAAGTTTGAGAAGATTTTTATTATTATGTGAAGGGAAGGCCAAGGAAAAAGAGGAAATAGAGAAACAAAAAGTAAAGACGTCGTTCATACGTATGATTTTTTATTTTATTTCATGAGCTCCTCCATAATTTTCTCGACTTTTCTTTCCCTCTTGTTCTCTGCTGGTACAGTTAGACTCTGCTCTTTTTTTTGAATTTCAGATGAAGATGCTCGTAAATACACATTTTTCTGATAAAAAACATGTGTGTGTGTGTGTGTTGAAAAAGTCTTTCGGTCTCCTCTCAATCGTCGTCGTCGTCAATCGCCGCGGCGAAAGCCTTGACGTTCAACACATTGTTCGTGTAACCATTTGAAGGACATAATAATAAGATTTCCTTGTGTGTTGTTGTAAAGTCACCGATGCTGGTTCTGAGTTCTGACCAAGGAAAAAAATGAAACCCAGAACATTTGTGGTCTTTCAAATTGTGGTCTTTCCTTCCTTTGGTTTTGTTTTTGGTCTTTCCATCTAGTCAAGTTAAATTCAAAGTACACCCCCCCCCAAAAAAAAAAATTCAAAAGGGGATCCTGTCAGTTATTTTGGACTTTTTTTTAGTCTACATCCACATAATCCCGAATAAGGATGAGCATAGACTCAAGATATGTCTGATGTCAAGTCCCATTCCATCATGTCAGAGTCAATGTCAAAGTCAAAGTGGGGATAAGAAAAACTCCAGATTTCATTTTGATTTTGATATTATGAGGATGAGGATTTCATTCATTCTCATTCATGTTGTTCAATGTTCAACCCCTAGCTTTTGTTGACATTTCTATCCCAGTCCACGCACACCATTTGGACTGTACAACACAACCTCATTTTATTTATATTTATATTCTTATTCTTATTTTTATCCGTGTATAGTTTAGTTTTCTTTTTCTTTTTCATATTGTACAGAATAATCAGAGTCCGGATTTCCATAATGTTCATACTTTCATGGTCTTTGTATATAAAAAATTAAGTACTTGAGCCTGGACTCAATGTCGTCTGAACTGTGAGCTCAGAAGACTGAAGACCGAGTCATTGCCATCTCGCATCATCCCCAATGTAAAGCAAAAGATACACAATGTCAGAAAAAGAGAGAGAGAGAAAGAATCAGAATGAGACGAATGAAAGAGTACAGACATGTACATACATACAACTTGTATTCAAATTCTCCCTTTACACCGTCTCTCTCTTTCTCTTGTTCATTTTTGGCCCGGTTTAGTCTCCCCGATAATTTTTCACTGTCAACGGACAAAGACGAGTGAGTTCAAAGTACTCTTTCTTTCTCTCTCTCTCCCTCGGCTGACGTGAAAAGGTGGTCGGCTCAAATACTTATCATAAGGGGGTAAGCTGAAAGTGGAACTTAATTTAACTGCTTTCATACACACTTTCCAGTTTTTTCCTCCTTGGACTGATACAGTACGCAGGATTTTTCATTTCCATATCAATAGAAATTGAATTCATCAAATATTATTAGTTTATCTCTTTCTTATTTATATCCGTATTTAATTAATATTAATATTAATTTAAATGGTTCATTTGACTGGTTTTCTCTTCACATTGTTTTCTTGCGGATTCGGGCGTGGAGAAATGTGCTCGATTAATATACAATTAGAGTGGTTCCAGTTGTCGAAGGTTAATGTTGTTTTCGAGAATGAATTGGGTGTATTTGCAGAAAGGAATTCTCGGGGTTTGAATTGGATTCAAATGGGTCCACCACCTCATTTCCAGTGACAGTTGAAGAGATTAAAAGAAAGAAAGTGTGTGTGTGTATATCTTATGCATTTGCGATTCAGTTTCAGTGTGTCTTTAATCTGATTTGATATTTTGCATGTCTCAGGGACGGGGAGAAATGTCTCGTGGATTTGCTTTCTTGGTTTGACTATCAGAATGTGTAGAGAGACAGCTGAATGTCATGGAGAGTGGAGTGGAAAGTAATCTAATTTACAGACATTTCCCATTTAAGATGTTACTTAGAGAAATGTAGAAAAAGATTTGGTTCTCTTCCGTTGATTTAATGGCATTTGATCTCCTCCAGTTTCAGTTTCACTAGCTTATTTTCTGCTGCCTTGTGTGCATGTGTGTGTGTGTGTGTGTGTGTGTGTGTGTGTGTGTTTTTGTGTAGTCTCGTTGGGAGATAAAGAAAGATTCCATTCTAAATTGGTGAGTTTCAAGTTCTGTATTTGGAGTCTGTAGTCTGTAGATTGTGCAGTAGATACGGCATCTAAACTAGAATTTAGACTCTAAATTATAGACTCTTGACGTCTACTTCTACTTTATTTGCACAATGTCCGGGTATTTCTCCTATATTTACTCAAAATGTCCTGTAGTTCTCCTCGTCCATCCTCAATCCGTACCGTTAAATTCCGGGGTGTATGCGTAGCAGTAAGAAAGAAAAATATCTATCGTATATAGAAATAGAATATATAGAGAAAGCCTTTCACCATTTCCCCATTCCCCAGTTTTTTTTGTTAGAGTGAGGCGACTCCATGCACAAATAACACATAAAAATACGAGAGTACAAATACAAATGCAAACAGATAAAAATAAAAATAAAATAAAAATACAAATGGTATAGTAAATGTAAACAAATGGACCAGTCGAGTTGACTAAAATAGAGAGAGAAAGAGTGAGAGAGAGAGAGAGAGAGGATGCAAAAAAAAAAAGAATAAATAAAATATAAATTGTGAGTAGGAAAAATCGACTGTGTGTAATGTCAAATTGTTTACTAGGCAGTCTAAATACATGAGGAAATAAACACGAGATTGGTATTTCAGGGAAATTGATCTTCGCTCTGTGCCTATCGATCGGTGTGTGGGCTTTTCCTTCTCTCTCTCTCTCTCTCTCATTCCACTCCTCTCTTCGTCGTCCTTTGCGACTCCCTTTGCTTTCATCATCTGCCACTGCCACTCTGACTTCCAATCCGAAACGAAACTCGGGAGCTCCCTACTCCCAACAACCAACTGCCAACGTTCCACACTACAACTTGCCATATGCACACGCACTCTCTCTCTCTCTCTCTCTCAGTCTCTCCTCTCTCTCTCTCTCTCACTCACTCTTCTATACGGTCTTTACACTCCAGTCACATTTCCAGCTTGAGTGTACTGATACTTATGTATACGCATAAATTCGTACACTCTGTTGGGGAAAAAAAAGACTGCTTTGGTCCAAGAACAAGTTTATTTTCCTCCGAAACTCTGTACAATATTCATTCACCTTTGGGTTGGTACACCAAAAAGATTAGAGTAACTAAAATGTGGCCACTCACTCTCTTTTCACTCTCCCTCTCATGTAGGTATGTACATAGTACATATGCACTCTGTATTTCCATGTACATACCAGCCCAAGTTCATGGAGCTCTTCAAAACTTCGTTCATTCGTATACACATTAAGCCTTTTCCCTTATCCTTTTAACATCTTTTTCTTATGCTTCTTCTCCCTTCACAATTCCTCACTCCCTTTTGTATTTGTAAACTATTTAGTTTAGTATAGTTAGTAATGTTTGTATTTAGTGAGGTTTTTTTATCTATTCTATCTGTACCAAACCAGATATATGTAATACATACGGTTTTGTGAGTCCGTGGTTAATTTATATGTATATAATATACATATAAAAGTACACATGCATGAAGACATGTTGGGTAACATTTTTCACCTTTTAACTATTTTACGGGGCAGATTCCATTTCCATTACAGAATTCTAGATGTAAACGATGGTCGTTTTTGGCTTCTCTGTCTGTACAAAAAGAGGGAGAAGGAAGGAGAAGACGAAGATGAAGGGCAGGGTGGGAAAGCAAAAGCAAAGTCGTGTATTATGTACTATTTGGAATGTCTATGTACTTCTCTGTTGGTTTTTTGGTGGATTTTATTTCTTTATACATACATTTCTCTTCCTTTCCCTCTTTTTTTGCATGCCACCAACACATAAAGTTTTTCTCCAGTTGAATTTCAGCAGCAACAATTCTGATTTCAATGAAAATCTTGTTCCATCTTCCCGAGCATTTTCATTCTCATTTTTACGGCCAACATGGAACTTTTTTTACTTTTTACTTTAGAATTTAGATTCCTTTCCGAGTATGTTTTTTTTTTTATCTCTGGAGTTTTGCAGTATTTTTTCTACTGTTTTTTTTGTGGATCCTGAAAGGGTTCTTTGATTTTTGTTTACTGTTGAGAGTTGCGAGTCCGACTCGCCGAGTCGTAAAGAAAAGGAACGTTTAGACGTTTAGAGTGTTTTTGTTTGCAAGATATCCGGAATTTTGAATTTTTGTATATTAACTGTCTCAAACTTAAAATTCTTTTCAGCATATTTTAATTTGAGTTTGAAATAAATATTTCTCATTGTCTATTTGTAATTCAAATTTAAATTTGGAAAAGAGCACTTTGTATATGGAACGAGAAAATGGAAAGAGATGAGTTTGGATTTGAAAGCCCATGGGCGACACTCGAATGGAAGTTTCCCGTCTAGAGCAATACAAATATAGATACACGATAGGAATGATAGAGGATTTGGTAATAAAATGTAAAACAAAAAGATAGAGGAGAAAACGCTAGAGAGAGAGAGAGAGAGAGCGAGGAAGAAAGCGAAAGAAAAATAGGGCAGAACAACCGACAGAGCATGAGATAAAATTTCCTTGGGAAAAGCTCCAGACGTTCTAAAACAAAATTTTTCTTTATATATTCTTCCCCTGCTCTCGCTCTTATTATTTCTTACATGATATCCCTTTGGATCTCTTTCCCTGGTAGGAAAATTTTCTTCCAGTCAGTGTCGGAGTTTTTGAGTTTCCGAGCATGAGGAAGAGAAAGGAAAGGAGAGAGAGAGAGAGAGAGAGAGAGAGGGGGGGGGGGGAATGAGAAATGGCTGGAGACGAAAGATGAAAGCATGCTCAGAATTTAACCTAGTTATTCCCAGCAGTCCAAAGAATAATTGATCCCTGGTGTGTAGTTTCTTGTGTCTCCGCCAGATTTCAAAACCACTAATGGAATGTCTTCATTCATTCTTCTCTGTTTTCCTAGTCAAGTAAAAGTAAAAGTAAAAAAAAAAAAATCCGAGTTTCCATTCCTTTTTTCCATGGTGAATGACTCAAAAAAGTGTTCTCAGTGTTCAAGATTACACACATAGGGAAAACGGTCATGTTCCCCAGTAAAATATAACAGTCGTCGGAAAGTAAACAGTTGATCTCATCTCGAGATTCCTTCCTTCATATTATAGCTCTATCATTAAATCCCATTCTTCCCCATTTCCTTCCATCTTTATTTTCATTTGCTGTAGGAGTCTAGAGCAGAAGGAGAAGTGTAGGAGCAGCATAATGTAATTTTATTTGTCCACATGAGATTGTCCGACGACTTTATTGGATTGTTGAATATTCAAAAATTAAATTAAAGTTTGTAATTGAATCTTTTCTTTACTCGCTCTCGTTCGTTGTCTCTAGTTTTTTGCCTTTCGTCTTTCATCTTGTTCGTCTGCTCAGTCTATTTTATTCTGTACAGACAAATGGAAGACGACAAGACAAATGAAAAGAAGTGCGTCACAACTCAGACTTAGCAAATAATGTAATTTCCGTAATCTTATTTACTCTACCGTGTTACGTATACATATGTACATGGTACACGGCAACACACATCTAAACAGAACAAGACAAATATAAAAAAAAAATAACAGATACAAAACTGTACATAACAAGATGCAGCAACTGATTGTCTAATTATTACAGAGAATAGTAGTTTGAATGACGAAATAAAAGACTTTTCGTGTCTGAATTGCTTCAAAGTTCAAACTATACGATTCTTCAATCATCTGATAAGCAAGGAAAAGACACTGGAATATTCGTGTAAATCCACCGCAACTTTCGTAGTACATATATTTGTATTCGGTAATTTGAGTTCGAGCTAATTTAATGGCGATTGAAATGACGAGATTTCCATTCCAAATTAGGAAATAGAGACGTTTTTTCCCTTGTACATTGGGCAAGTAAATAAAAAGTTACAGCTTCGTTTATTGTAGATTGTTGATGATGAAAATAAAAGGTTAAAGAGAATGGCACAATTTAAAACGAGATTTCATCATGAGATGAGGATTAGGGAGTAGTGGAAAAAAACCAGAGTTTTTTAAAGGTTTAAGGAAGGCCCGGGTACAAATTCGATTTTTCTATTTCAAATGTCGTAGTCATTTTATTGAGAAAACCCGTGGAGAGTAAATCGGATTTTCATCCAAATCACAGTTCTGAAGTCATGGCAGAATTACCTGTTGACTTTTCCCTTGAAATTCTCATCTCTTCAGTGATGAGCTCCGTTCGACCCTATGGGAAAAACAGGATGAGGGGAGGACATTTTGAAATTTGGATTTGAAGATGGTTTTACATTTACGCACACTACGAGAGACAGCGAGAGAGAGAGGCAGAGAGAGAATGCGACAAAAAAGTTGTTTGCATTGGAGACGAGTAAATGGAAACAACTTTCTTAAGTCGTTGTTTTTGCTTGTTTATGATGGTTTCCAAGTGTCTGGAACAACAACATCAAACGTTGTAATCTCTAATATTTTGTCCCACATTTGATTGCATTATTCCATGGAATTTTTTCCTTATTATGACACAGCAAAAGCTCACAAGCTTCTGCTCACAGTAACTATATCTGTACATGGAGAATGCAGAGAACAGAAAGTTCCCGACTGTCTGCATCTGTATGATATTTCATATACATGAGAATAAATATCTGTTCTGTAAGAGGAAAACTCTTTAGAATTATTGTTCAATGTTTTGAGTATTTTTTTTTTTAGTTGGGATTCGGAATTATTATGATTATTATATACGCGTGTGTGTACAGAAGATCTAGAACTAGGACAATTTTATGGAAATTATACCCATTTCCATTTTCATAACAAAGAGCAATTTGTTTTACTACTCTGATTGTGTACTTTCTTTCATTCTCTGGAATCCAGAGTCTGGATCGTTGGAAATTGTAATAAATTATTGATAAACATCCTTTGACTTCTTCATCCGTATATTTTTGTTTATATTCGTCTCATTCCTGCACGAGAGTTTCCCGAAAGAAACTAGTTGGGATTTTGATTACGATTAGAGTCGACATTTCGAGTTCGTTCGAGTCCAGAGTTTCTCTTGATAAGTTTCAGCATTTTTAGTTGGGGTGAATGGAAATTTAATGTGGATTTATTATAATTGCACACATGACCATGGAGCACATGAAATGGTGAAATGGGAAATGTGAAGACACTGACTAAAATATTAATTAGATTTTTTCCTCGTTAATATCTTCTGACGCACACACAAACGAAACAAACTCTCCCAACTTCAAACTTTTGAAGTGAAGACTGAAGACTGAAGAGGTACCAAGATGGCACCTGGTTAATAAATACAAAAACACTAAGGAAAACTTCATATATAGAGAATAAATTTAAAAGTTCATGACAGGGCAATTATCCGTAGAGAGAGGCAGGGAGTGAATTTTGTGTGCTCACTTCACCTTCAATAGCTGAGTTTCTGTGAGAATTTTCGTAGTTTCAAATCCGAATAGGAAAACAAAATCGAGAATTTTAAAGTTTGTGTTGTGTTTGTGTTTAAGTTTGTGTTGGGACTTGATGAAAGATGGAAATTAGGAAGAGAAAGAGGATCTAATGGAAGGGAATAAAATAAATTAGTTTTTTTGAGTTCCAGATGCATTTGGAATAATTTGCATCATACAGTTTATACTCACTGAATTTTACCATTTACAATCACGGACTTTATAAAGCACAATAAGTATAAAGACGGCATTCAAAATTCAAGTCAAACAACAATGCAATTACAATTTACAATTTACAAAGAACAAACAGCAATGGAGAATTAGCATTTTCTTATTTTCTTTCCCAGACAATTTGCATTTGATTTCAGTTGGTCTCAATTTCAGTTTCAGTTGTACAAAAGGAAAGGCGAGGAGTTGATCGGTTGTTTCCCATACTCTTCTCTCACTATATAGTATATACTGTCCATTCATCTAAAAATAATTTTTGACTTTATTTGAAAACGGAGCGAGGATGTGATGTCCTTGGAATTTGTAAAGGAACCAAGGCAAAAAGCAAAAGGTACGATTCTCATTTTACCCCACAGTACGAGATTGGAAGCTCGATGTGTCTGCTTTGATACAGTGGAGAATTGTACCTTTAGCTTTTTGCCTTGGTTCCTTTCCAAATTCCAAGAGCATCACATCCTCGCTCCGTTTTCAAATAAAGTCAAAAATTATTTTTTTATGAATGAACAGTATATTCCATTTCATTCCGTACAAAATATTCAAACCAGATTTTGACTAGAATTAAAAGGCTAAGCTCTCGGCAGTCGTCAGATTCTGATTTGTACATGTACAATTTTTATACTACCAAAAAATCCGTATTTGGAACAGATTTTCCATGTGATCTTTATATTCAACAGCTTCTTTTAAAGTTCCGTCGTCTACATGTACAGTTCTACACCTACAGTCTAGACTCTAGAGTCAAGAGGGATTCGCCGTCTCATACCATATTCAACTACAGATAAACTTTGATTGTTTAGAACGACTCTTTCAATAGATTCAAAAACCTAATTGGTATTCCTCGTGTATACACAGTGAACATTGATGAATGTACCCACCTTCCTATGCGTAATGAGACCATTTAGTGTAGAATTTCGCGGACTCGACAATGAAAATGAGTAAGAGCGAGAGATTCCCTTCTTAGATAATCCTTATCCATCCAACTCTCACTTCCCTCTCTCTCTCTCTCACTACAATGAACAACTAGTTTATTGTCCAGTCAGAGTCCAACTTGCAACCTTGCCTTGAGTCTTTTCAAGCAAGTGTAATCCCTCTCTGTATAATCAAAATCTATCGTATATACTCCACCAACATTTACCATTGTTTCTCTTTTCAATCATCTACACGTGTAAATATTATTGTGCTCTTCATCAAACTATACAAGTTACAAGTTAATTGGGATTACAGCTTACAGCTCGGAATTAGTGTACAAACGTGTTGTGACTGCTGTTCTAGCGTCCATTTGTAATAAAATAAATAAACATAAGCGGGATAAATGAAAAACGAAAAGGATTCTCACGGGCATTTTGTTTGGTTTGCGCTCAAATTCTTTTGTAAGTGTTTCCTGATTTGAAATTGTGAAATCGTAATAATTATTGTGAAGTGAAGATGAGTTTAATCATGGCGAGAAGTTAGCTCTATGGGAAAAGTGAAATCTTTGAACGAGGAAAATGGAAGGGAATGTGCAATTGAGACTCGGCTTTGGTGACGTGAGGATTTTGCACATGTAAAATAAATACAATATTTTTGAAGAGTTTCCTCAAGTGGATTTGTTTTGTTGTTGTGTTGTGTTGTGTGTGTTTGTTGTGATTTTGTGATGATGGTAAGTTATGAACATTAGTGTTTATTTTTGACTCCTAGTTGATGATGTTGACGACTGGATTGATGTTTTCAAGAGGAAAGGACGATGAGAGAGAGACTTGTGAGGATTGTGTGAGAGAGGCGCAGAGACAGAGACATAAAAAGGGATTTTTTTAAGGAGAAGAAGAAGAAGAAGAAGAAGAAGAAGAAGAAGAAGAAGAAGAATGAGTGTCAAAGAGAGTCGACTGCGACTACTAAAGATGAAGTGGAAAATGAAAATGAAGTTGAAGAGGGCGAGAAGGAGAAAGACGGAAGAAGTCACACGACGGTAGACAAGAAAGTTGACAAATCATTTGTCTCTTTTTGGCCATCACATGAGAGACACAGGCAGGCTGGCTTTTTATATTTCCATTGCTATAGAGCCCAAGCAAAAGCCAAAAAGGCATTGACTAAAGTTTCACTTGCGAAAAAAAAAATCAAAGAAAAAAAATAGGACATGCTTTGTTGGTTTGGTTTTTTGGTGTTTGAGTAACATGTAGGACTCAATGTACCATACATTTCATACATATATGACTGTATTTCTCTCTCGGTAAGTTGGTAGCTGGTTCCTTTTTATTTTTCGTTTTCCTTTTTATGGTTTTGTGTGTCTATGTAATGTATGTACAGATGCAGAATGGGGTGTGTAGTGTGTAGTATTTTGGTATCGTACATGTAACTGTGAAATTGTGAATGTGAATGTGCATGTGAATGTGAATGTGAGTCTATCAGCAATGTGAATATCTACGACTACGAGTTTATTCAAGACTTTTCTTTATCTCTACACTCTACACTGTATACAGACGTTGTAGACGACTGTAGTTGACATCATTATTTCCTGTTGCTGCAACAATCTTTGGAATTCCAAACGCAATATTTCTATACAAATACGACATGACGTAAAATCCGTTCTTTTTTAGTTTTTTTTATTAGTTTCCTACAGACTTCATTCGAATTCCAACCAAAGAATTTTATTTGGTACTCCGACTGCCTTCCATATCATATCATTCGATCTTATCTTTATTTATTAACTGTTCCATGTGTAAACATAAACATCTGCCCATAACAACTTGTTTGATGACTTTGCGCAACTAACATTCATTAAAAACTTGTTGAAAAATTATTGTTCGTTTTAAAGAACTTATTTGATGTTTCTATTCCTTTTCTATGTAATACATAATATTATTATGTGTGACGTTAAAAGAGAAAAGGTATTAGCCATTTCTATGACTTTCCCATATCATTTACATTGTTTTTTATGGCAAATGTGTAAATACCTATTCCATCCTTTTCTCTTTTAACGTCACATACAGATGCCACGCTGACAATTTGGATCTGTACAAGATGGAATCTGAATCGTCTAGGAGAGCAATAATTGAAGACCATCATTGAAAAAGTGGGGATTATACCCTGTAGCTCCGAAATATTGGGTATATAAACACACCAAATTCGGTTTTAGAGGGTTTATGAACCAATTTAACAAGCAACAATATAACTCCAGACTCCATCCAGCCCGCAACAATTGAAGTTACCAGTTTAAGTTTTTTTTATTTTTAGAACTGTTGTTTATGTGACTGTGTGAAAAATTCAAAAAAAAAAATGTCATTATGCTCAAGTTGAGCAGCTTAAGTAAAATCATAGTCAATAAAGTACAAATAAATCAATAAAACATTCTAAAACCGCGTGCTGGTATCAAAATAGCTAATCATCGTTTTCGTCTTCATTTTACTTTCATTTATTTTATTACATCATTATCACTAAACTATTAAAGAAGGAAAAAAAAGGGTGGTCTGGACTTAAAGATCTAATCGTAAAAAAGAAAGTGTGATTGAGCTCGGGGAATGCCGTTAACGTATTTTGCAAAGAGTAATAAAGCAATAAATCTCATCGTGTACAGAAATGTTTGTAAATGTGTCTGTGTGTGTGTGTCTGTATTCTGTATGTGGGGTCCATTTTTCTATTCGAGTGAGTGAGAGTGTGTGTATTTGTGCAAGTCAAATTTACACACACACACACAAGGAAAAGAAGAGGATATAGAGAGGGAAAAAAAGAAGAAAAAAAGCTCAGAATATTTATGGCAGTCCTTAAAAAGCTCCTTAACTACACGTCCATGTTCACTACCTTTTTGTGTGTAAGGACTAAGGAGCTGATGATAGTTTAAGCGGTTTTTAGAGAAGATTGATGAGTTCTCCCAAAATCCCAAGTAGCTCAGAAAATACGAATATATAAGAATAGACGCGTCACTATATTTACTATACAGACTAGACAATCCTGCCTTTCCTAATGCAAATTGTCCTTTACAGAATCCTGTCTCTTTTATCTATTCATTTATACAAACCAGAATGGACAGTGCAGACAAAACTATTTTAGGACATTAAAATCAACTCTTTAATTCTTGATCATATGACATAACACATAATTGCATTTAAAAAAATTGGGGTATGTTTTTTTTAAGTAGTTATTGGACATAAAAAGTACATTTTCGGGAAATGAATATTTGAAAAGCGGATAAAAACATCGATGGTACAGCGGCTACTGACCCCATCAAATTGTAAATAAATAAAAAGTGATCACGAGTCAACTGAATATAGCTCAATAAAGTCCAGCATTTATGATTGTCATCGTTATCATTGATCATTGATATGGTGAATATTTAATGCAGATACAGCATGACCTGAGACACTTTATTCCCAGTTGATAAGGATACAAAACCGTTTAGTGATATACCGACTCATACAGTAAATAATACAATGCAGTATACAATATAATATGTATGTACATGCATACCATGGATACGAATACTTTTTTGTCCTTTAAAAAATCATGATGGATCCTACAGCAGTTGCTATATACGATATTTATATGTATGTTTTATCTATTATGAATGTAAGAACTAGTAGATATTCATTAAAAATGCAGCAGAGAGAGAGAGAACTTGAATGTAAGTCACTATGACTCTCCGTTACTTTTTCTCTGTGTGTGTGTGTGTATGTGACTTTTCATTCAGAGTCACGTCATATCATGCTACAGTTGATGGTTGATATAGTCAGGCCCGTGCCGTGAAATTTTTCGCCCTGAGATTCTCAAAATTTTAGGCGCCCCCTCAAGTTTTTTGCGTTTTTATCTAGTGTAAAATGTGAAATTTTGTCATTTTATCTAGTGTAAGATCAGAAAATTTGTCATTTTATCTAGTGAAGGCTTTAAAAAATTTCAAGTTTGCAATGGACAGCTCACTTTTAGCAGAAAAAATTGAAGGCAAATGGAGAAAGTTGGGGCGAGCGTAGCGAGCAGAAAATTTTGAGAATGAATTTTACTAAAAGGGGCGAATTTTGCTGAAAATTTTACAAATTTTTGAGAATTTTACGCCCCTTTTACAAAAATCCCTGAGATAGATCTCTCATGAATCTCACCCACGGCACGGGCCTGGATATAGTGAATGCAAAGAAAGAAAGAAAGCAAGCAATAAAGTAAACCTATCTACTATATAGTAAGTACTGTACACATACAGAGATATGCAAGAATGATGCCGGTGTCGGTAGGGCAATTTTTTACAGGCGGTGTGTACACCACAAGCGAATCATTTATTTTCCTATGCTCCTACACCTTTGACTAGGAACGATTAATCTTATTTCGTCCATGCTCTCCTCCATAAATATATGCATTTACATACCCTCTACAACTCTACACTGATATTCATACTACTTGTGACTTCCAACTTCCATATTCCATTCCATCTATATATTTCCCTTTACTCTCTTTCGTTACATATTCCTACAATCTGTTGTCTGACTCACTAAATCTTGGACTACCTATACCAAATTCATCTGAACAAGGACTTTTTACCTTCTATTCTATACTAATCTAATACCTTTCAGCTTCCGTCTCAGACTCTCATATTCATCCAATACCAATAGCAATAGCAATAGCAATAGCATACCACGTAATTTCCATGCACGATTTTAAATATTTATGATTCGTGATTGTGAAAGAATGAGAGAAATGAGCTAACTGTATAGTTGGTGAGTGTATGTACTCATACACTAATAATAATACATGGGAAGATACACATACTTTACTTGTAGTTTGTACTTGTATGTGCAGTAAGTACTGGGCTTTAAAAGTTGGTTGTCAGAGTCTGATAAAACTATTAAACTATCATTAGTATCAACACTTAGTCAGAGGAGGTCCGGATTTCTATTCATTTCAAAGGCCACCGTAGCATAATTAATATC
Organism: Gisinianus flammeolus; assembly: GCA_034699125.1. NCBI lineage: Eukaryota > Metazoa > Arthropoda > Collembola > Symphypleona > Katiannidae > Gisinianus > Gisinianus flammeolus. The sequence continues at coordinate 197,691 of JAIUND010000001.1, read as the reverse complement.
CAATGGATGGATTTGTGTATGCACGTCCTGTAATTGTGTACCATCTCAAGACAGCAGCAGCAGCAGCAGCTCCATCACGTTCTTCTCTATATCGGATATCGTCCATATTAATATTGTACAATATGGTAGAGTAACGAGAGACTTGAGCTTGTTTCATGTTTCGAGCATGAGTTTGATGTATCGATGTGTTCCAGTCCGGTGTTGTCATCTATAAAATAATCATCATGTAAAATACCCATATGAAAACCATGTACATTTTACATTGTACATGAACACGAGGTGAGTTCGATATGTACTTTTGTGCTAGTGAATGATGAGATGGGAGATGTAGAGAGAGAGAGAGAGAGTGAGGGGCAGAGAGAGAGCGTACATGTGGAGAAATGAAATGAACTTGACAAAGTACTCCCATTAGGGACAACAATAACTATTGTTTCTTGAGCTGTGTGCTCTGTGCTCTATGAACTGATGATACATTCAGAGGAGGGGGAGAAGGACAGAAGGGAAGGAATAGGAACAAACGATGGTAAAGAGTAAAGAGTAAAGAGGATATTTAACTGCTTTATCAAATCTGTCATATTTCATAGTCATATTAGTGTGGGAGGTAGACATATTACTCATTCACATTCACCAACGACACACAGACAGAAAGCGAGTGAGAGAGAGAGAGAGAGAAAGAGAGAGAGACGAAGGCGCGCTTCATTGGATTAAGTTGACTTGTGTCTCAACGATTTGACAGCTTTACGACCCGTTTCAGTTACAGGCGACTTCTTATTTATTACCGATGGTCAGTCACACTCTTGCCAAACATTTCTTGTACTTGTCCCTTTATTTCATTGTCACTTTCCACTAGTTCTAGCTATAGATTCTAGAAACAACTCCACACACGTACACACACATGAACTGTCATTTCCCGCTCGGAATTTGTCAAAAGGAAAGGGTTCCACTTTTGACTTTTGACTGGACGTCATTTCTTGTGACAGAAGCAACCATGTGAGTTTTAATAGTACTTCCCTACCTTTTCTCTTCTCTTCCTTGTCTTTTAGTACACGATTTTACAATTTTACATGTAAATCTATACGAGTTAAATATTCATTATTCAGGGAATCGAGGACCGTGAGAATACATAAAAGACGACAGCAGAAGATACGGAATAAAATGTTCATAGGAATTGATATTGATATCGAACAAGCAGATGTGAATTGATTTTATTTTGTAGAGTGAAGATGAGTTCAAGTTGGGAATGTTGATGGGAAGGTTCACATTGTGAACGTGATTTCGTCATTTGCCATTCAGATTGGATTCCGAAATGTCTGTGGGTTTTTTTTTTTTTTTGTTTTTGGATTGGATTCGCTGGAGAGTCTGAGGACATCTGAGAGGAGTTTGTGGAAACAAGTGAGGATGGTTTTGAGGTGGATTCCACAAGAAAATTTATGACCCAGACGCCTTGGCGTTGACAACACCATGATCTTGTTATGCAGGAACAAGAATGGCCAAATATCCATGTAAGGTAGTAGTCAACATCTCTCCCGTACACAAAACACTAAACCTTCTCTCATCTCTCACTCGAGGACACACACACACACACACGCACATAGCACATACGACACCCCAACATTTGTCATACCAACTTTCAACTCTCTACTGACTACACCAACAACAACGACTAGAGAAAACCAAAACAATTCAACGATTTCATTCCCCACTCTTTTTTCCTTCACCTTTGAACATGGAAGAATTTAACATCCGCATTTCCACATTAAATAGCATCAAAATTAGAAACCTTTCCCTTTGAACCCTCACATAAAACATAAACTAAAACCGCACCAAGATTTCAATTTTGTGGTGATGCGTACACGAAGGGAAATTGAAAATTGGAATACATACTTCACTGTGTATGTGAATTGTGAATGTGAATACACTTAGAATTAGGATTAGTTGAGTCCTTGAACTTTATTTAAAAGGAGCCTATATAGATTTCTACGTGGAAAAGGCTGTTCCAAATGTACGACTGGAGACGACACGCCATGTTGAGCAATGAACAAAATGCCTATATTCCCTCCACTCTTTTGCTCTCACTCTCTCGTCCTCTCTCTCTACTATCTCTCTCTCTCTCTCTCCGTCTTTCTGTGACTCTATCAAGTTTTCTCTTTCCCCTCAAAATGAGGAGCGTTCTTGCTCTTGTTCTTTCCTCTCCTTGGAAATATTACGGATCATTAGGGAAAGCCATCGGAATTAGAAACACCATCTGCTAATCCAAAGATAGAAAGTCTTAATTTTACAAAAAGGAAAAACAATCAAGTAAAACTATGAGACTTCTTCTTCCCCGCTCGACATTCAATGTTGCTCCGAGTGCTCAGAGAGACAGAGAGAGAGAGGGAAAGAGTGGGAAGTGGGAAGGGAATGGAATGGAAGGGAAGAGAGGAGGAAGAACAGTTGATGGACGGAACAAATATTACATGTTATCTTATAGGACGGTGGAGACTGGAATGGGATGTGGAGAACTCTTCACTGTCTCTGAGTTTCCACTTTCCCTTCGTATGTATGGCAGGTAATCCGGGTAGATTTGGAACAGAGAGCTTGAGCTTTGAAAGCATTCAGTTCAGTAAAGAAATTCTTTATATTCCAAAGGAGCTTAGTTGAGTTTTACTTGAGAAAAGACGAGCGAGCGAGAGAGAGAGAGAGAGAGAGAGAGAGACGCACTCTCTTTTCTCTCTTTTCGTTCTAGTTCCAGTTTGAGCTCGAGCTGAAGTTGGAGTTGGAGTCTCGCTCTAGTAGAACGAGGAAATTTCCGTCGTCTTTTCTTCAATGCAACGGTGATGGTGTGTGTGTATTTTCACATTGAGAATTCTGCTCGTCCCCCCCATCACCAGGAAGGGAGGGTTTCTCTCGACACATAATAGCTTGCAGATAGCTCTCACTCCCGATCGATACATTTGCACAATATTCTCTAGAGAAAATAGAGAAAATTTCCCCTACGATTGTCACTTTCAAGAAGAGAATAACAGCGACAATCCCACTCAACAACACAAACACACACACCAACACAATTTCACTGATGCTCTTCCGCCATCGTCTTGTCTTCGTCTTCTTCTCTTCTTCTTCTTCTTCTTCTTCTTCTTCTTCAAGTTATCAACACATACCACTGCGATTGGATTGCCAATCCACCTTGCGTTTTCTTATACATATGTATAAATGCCCAAATACACGTACAGATGAACTCGAGAAAAAAACGAAAGCTTGTGTATTTCTCCAAAGAATTATTTTTTATGTGAATATGAATGGGAAAATCCAATCAAATGCTTTTTCATTTCAAAGAATTTGTAGGGACAAGGACAATAAAATTGAAGTAGAAAATTCTGAACAGATTGAAAGGAAATAAAGGAAGTGGAATATGATGGAAATTTTTCAACTGCTTGAAAGCTGAAATCTGAAATGTTGAAAAATCCGGAATAACAAATTTCTAATGATGCATCATAAATTTGTTCCGGCTGCCAAATATTTACATAGGACTTTTTGGGAAATACTAACAATAAGTAGTAATTTAGTAAGCGAGAGGGAGGGAAAAGAAAAACAAGGAGCTGTAAAGAAAGACATTTTAAACTGAGAATTCCCTCAGCGGAGAGAAACCACAATGAAATTTTAATATCTATACGTATTTGAATATCTTAAGATTTAAAAGGGATGCGAAGGAGGAAATCTCGAGGGAGAAATCATTTATTTTGTTTATTCTTTGTGTCGTGTCGTAAAGTAATTTTTGATGAGACGTGTCGAATATGTGACGGTGGCCAAGAGTGGAAAATATTAAATATTGATATTCACTACGGACAAGATGAGATTTAGACTTTGAGCCTTTGTTTGTTTGGATTTGGAATACAGAGTAATACATAATATGAGTATTGAAATGGGAATACAGATATTGCGATATTGGGCAATGGGGAAGGAAACTGATATTTATTTATTTACCAATCCATTCAAATCCATGTTGCTGTGGAGCAACAAGGTGAAACCGCAATGGAAAAGCAATCAGAGAGCCATGAGAAACTGAGATTGATCGGCATCGGCATCGGCACACACACAGAAACAAACTGACATCTGCATGTAGTTCAACTATACACACAATATTTTGACATAAAGATAACTGACTGATGGATCTTCAAGAGAAATAAAAGCAGAAAAAGAAAAATGCCAGAGTTTCCATGCATCAAATTTAGAAGGATTTTTTAGTCATACATTTGAAACGTGACTGATGGGAACTGAATTTTAACATTTAGAATTCACACTGTCAGGAATTTCAAATTAAAAATCCTTAGTACACATTTAATAATAATTTAATTAGACTATTAGAATTAAAAATCGAGTGTAATTTAATTCGACTCTCTCAATTATTAATTATCTTTGTTGGTTCTTGAAGGTTATCATGGTTTTTTAATGCCGGGATTCGGATGCATGCCCTCCGTTTATTAGTGAGAAGAGAGGAAATAGGAAATAAAATTTCGTACATTGATTTGGGAAAAAAGCCACTTGTTTCATGGAGTCCGTGTGATTTTCATGTGAGAGCTGATTGGGCTGGGATGGAGAGAATGGAGAAGAGCGTGTGTGTTAGGTGTTGCTTTCTTTCTTCTTTCGCCACTTTGAAAGTGACTGAGCGTGAGGATGAAGAGGAGATGAGTCTAATGAGATTCGCTTGCCTTTCCCATCCTCCATCCTCTATCCAGAGAGAGAGTGAGAGAGAAAGAGAGAGAAAGTGAGAGAAAAAAAACCGATAAAAATGTCATTATGTCTGTCGATGCCAATGTACGCTCAAAGTCTTTCTAGTTATACAGAAACAGATACGAGAACAAGAGAGAAAGAGAACGAGAACAGGGAATCAATCCGTACTGTATATTTTTATGGAGGCAAAAAGGGAAGAGGAAAAGGATGCGGAACGAGATGATATAGAAAATTCTCCAATTTCCACCTTCAACTATATTCTCCATTCCTCGACGTTTCATGCTTGAATCCAATTTGAGAAGTTTTTGTCTTTCTTATCAACTGGTTCTACTTATCCAATCCATATGTGTGTCTGTGAGCTGATGGCGCTCCACTCAACACGATCATCCATTAACAATTTTTCCTCCTTCTCGATCCCTCCTTTTTACACACGCACCACCAACATGAAAAATTCTCCCAAGTTTTTACTTACACCCAAATCGGCACCAAAATTGCTATCACCTATTATTAATTAAATAAATATTTGGCATCTGTTTTCAGATTGTCTTATAGACTTTTCCTTTTCATGTACCAAGGTCACAGACTCTGAAGCTCAAAATAAAAGGAAAAGAATTACACATGAACGATGGACGACGCGACGGACAAAAACAAAGGAAAATTCGGAAAACAACCTTGTGTATTGAGATTCGTTTGTGTTTGTACCATGGAAACGATCATATTGAATTTGAATCGGAATAGTTAAAGTCCAATTTCCAAGAAAAACCTAACAATACCTAAGAAAAAGAAGACGATGGAAATGAGTATGAAAAACAGGTAACAAATTTTGTGGGTACTTTAAAACCAGAAGGTAGTGGGAAACCTCAAAGCTAAAGCCAGAAACCCAGAGTAACCTAGAAAATAGGAAAAGGGTTGAAAGTAAACAGTTCATTTATTTCAATATGGTAAGTACACGAAGAGAGAGAGAGAGAGAGAGAGAGAGAGATTCGGTTTGGGTTTGAAAAACTAGAAGTAGAAGTGGTGTTGTTCGGTGACTGTGACGTAGTGTTACATATATGATCATGATTATGTATGACCTGCACGAGACACTCTAGACAGTTTACGTATAGATGTGGCGGCTTCAAGTGACTCGGAGGAGTTGGAACACACTCCTCACACACACACATATATGTACATATATATTATATTTTATATATATATTCACTCAATGATGTTGATGTGTGTTTACATGGTGAAATGGGAATGGGAGAGTTGAAGCTCATTACAAAAGGGAACGATTTACTTCGCTTTACTCTCCACAGTCAAAGTCAGCATAAATCTTGCGACTTCCTCACCCAACGTGTTCGTGTTTTCTCTCTCTCTCTCTCGTTCTCTTTGGTATCCTCACACTTTAACTAAATTCCTTGTGTGTGCAGTGTGTGCACCATGAGCTTTATCTCACTTTGTCTGTATCTTTGTATCTTTGTGTATTCGGTGTGTGGTGTTTGGTTCTTGGTGTATTGTAATAGTTCCTAATAGTTTCGGCTACGAGTACTCAACTACACCGATCCACAATCCACGCACACAAATATATGTAGTAGAATTTAGATGTATCGGTTTCCAACTCAAGAGAGAGAGAGAGAGAGAGATCCAAAGTGATAAATTTTATTGCCTTGTTAATCTTGAGGTCATGCAAACAAGCTCAAATATCTTCACATCGAAGGGTATAAATCAATCCCATACTGTGTTAACTACTTCCGGATTGACTCACTACAGTTCAGAATTAAACTGTTCATTGAAAAAAAAACTAGCATTTATTTATTTGGATTTGAACACTTGACTTTTCCCTTTTCCCTCATGTCTAATTTGACGTTTGCCAGAACGTTTTTTCATAGATATTTCTCGTTTTTTTATCGCAATTCTCTGTTGGCATAACAGAGAATTTCGATTTTTGATTTTTGAATTGCATGTTCAAATACATGAGTCAAATGTTTTTGCAATCTCCAATCAAATGTCTGTACAAAAATACATGATAATGCATAATAAATAAATGCTTCATGTCAAAGAAAAATACAGTTTTTAAAATTAATTTCTTGTGGACTTTTTGTCGGGGGGATTTCTTTCTTTTTTTTATGAATTTTCTGAAAGTTGATATTGAAAATTGAAACATATGGCTAATGGACGATGGACGATGCATATTACAGTTTAAAACAGTACTTCCCATGTCCCAACACGCGATACTGATTGTATTTTGAGTTTTTTTGAGCTCATACTCATATACTGCGGCTTGTGTGATGGACGGAGAGAAATTGTTTTTTCCATAAAAAAAAAGAAGAAAAACCTTGAGAAGATTCGGACGAAGGAAATTTCCCTCGTTCATCTTTTGTGTCCTGAGAATCTAATAAGTTGACGGCTTGACTACTCACTTTTCTCCTCTCAATTTTCCCATTTTCTATATTTCCTATTTTATGAATCAGCTGCGCCCAACTTTCTCTCGCGTATTATTATTAGGATGGAATGTAAATGCAAATTTGGATCCAATGTGTCTCATGCTGCCACATCAAATTGTAATCATCTTCTTCTCCTTCATTTCCCCAACTCCACCAAGTCCAGCCCACCTAAATAATCGCACCCACTACAAAGAGGAAACAGAGAGAGAGAGAGAGAGAGAGAGAAAACAGAAAACTCTTCAATCCTCTGAACATCACCAAGTCCCGTCTCTTCTCCTGGTGTACATGACAAATCCCTACTTAATACATCCTATAAAACCTATCAAGACGAGAGAACAACAGAGAACAGGGAAGAAGAAGAGCGAACAGTGAAACAAGGTTGATGGCTACACAGCACGGAATTTCCTTATAAGATATATCTGTATTTACTTGGTTTTGTTTTTGGGGGTTCAGACTTAATTGCTAAATGCAATATACAGATACCGCTCAACAGTCAAGTCATTGGAAATGCTGCTGTTCGTTCCTATACTTTGGTTTTGGTTTTTCCTCCTTTGCGCTTCAATTTGAGTCTGATCGTGAGGAGTTTGACTTGACTGGAACTGGAAATGTACAGAGATAAAATTTTTGGAAAGCTTCCACGGAAATTCCTTATCCATTATACATACTTTATACAGAAAGAGAGATAGAGATTTTTGTATTGTAAAAATCCAAATCATAGCTGAGTGCATATGCTTGCTCTGTCTCTGTCTGTCTGTCTCACTCGTTGTGTAGTCAGAGAAAGAGAGAGAGAGAGTTGGTGAGTGAATCTGGAGCCTCTGTTGTATCTGTTCATATAGCCAGCAAATTTGAAAAGATGAGCGGATACAGAAAGAGAGAAAGAGAGAGAGAGAAAAAGGGGGAGGCTGGGACAACTCAGAGACGAGAAGACTGAATACAATTTTCAGTTCCCACCATCAATCTTCTCACTGGAGAGAGAGAGAGAGACTCTCGTGACGGAGGGGTAAAAAGTTGTGATGGAGTTCTACTCTTGGACTATATCCATTATCCACCACTACACATCACTCCCGTCCCATGCATTTCCCCATCCCATCCCAACCCTACACATACGATACTTACTACATAACATACATGCTCTCATGTCAAGTTTATGTACTGCCTAGTACTGCCTACACACACACTCTCTCTCTTTCTCTCTCTAGCTCTTCAGTCTCCAGTATAAATATCACTAGTTTTGTATCATTCCTATTACTACTCATTCTCATATTAAATATTAGTTTGCATTATATATATATATATATATACACACACACACACGCATAGAGAAAGCCAAAGTCGATATGATGCATAGAAATACATAGATGGTTGTGACGTTGTGAGGAAAGGGCTATTGGAAATGTGAGTTGGGAGTTGTAAGTTCAAGTTTACAAGGAAAAGTGCGTGTATGTACGGAAATAGCCGTATTTAATACGTAAGCTAAACAAGCTCAAGAGAGATTCTTCATATGTACAGTCTGTACAGTACAGATATGTAGAGAGTATATAGAGACATGGACAGAGTTGAGTTGGGTATTATTACACGAAGAGAGAGGAGAGAAGAAGTACCGGGAATTGGAAAGTAAAGCAGGGAATTTTGGGCAGGGAGCTCTGAAACTGAAACTGAAGCTGAAACCGAAACCGAAAAGGGAAGTAAAGGCGAAGGCAAAGGCGAAAGCGGGGGAGGAGGAGGCAGAAACTCTCCGGGAATATTAGACGTCAGTGCCCATCAACCTACAGCCATTTCCAGCCAAAAAGGAAAGCGAAAAGGAGCTAATAACTTCCAGGCAACTACCAACTACCAACTATATGAACGACGAACTAGAAACTAAAGCAAGCACAAGAGAGCTTTCTTTCTATTTCACCAGCAGGCTTCAGTCTGCAGACTGTCTTGAGTTTGAGTCTCGAATGTATCCACGGAGAATGTGGATGAATGTGCAGAGACGAGAGACAGAGAGAGAGAGAGAGCCAATAGCTTTATAAGTTGATATTATTAGTGTATGGTAATCCTTCATCCTTTTCTCTTGCCCTTCGATATGATGTTTATAGTCTGTAAAGTATATATCGTATGTGTATTCGTACGTGTAGGTATATGGAAGATTGGGAGAGTATTACTATTACTATTACTATTACACAACACTTTTGTGCAGGGAGATAAATTTTGAGACTGGAACTGGGACTCACTGAGTGAGACTGGGACGCAATCTAAAGCTCACTCTGCTGCGCTCCTTCGAGTTCAAGTAAGTCATTGAGTCTCTTGTACGATATTAAAGTATGTGGATTGCCTCGTCTTTAAATACCGCGTCCATCACCCATCATACGTTTCAATGGTTCCTCTCAAATCTAAAATAAAATGTTTCTTCCATTCGCTCTCTTCGCTCTCTCTCACTCTCTCTCTCTCTTTCTACGTCTTTCAACCCAGAGATATCCTTCAGCTATTTCTTTAGATTCGTCAATTCGTCAGAACCAATTGCTTTTCCATTTCCATTTCCATCATTTCCACTGTGACTGTATGTGAACTTGAATTCAAATGCTGCAATGTACATCAACTTCAAATATCCCCCAGCCCGAATGCTGGACCAATTGGTAGTTTAATTTAACTCAAAAATCATCAGTTCAATTCATAGTTAATTTAATTTAATTGTTGTTTAAATGTCTATACAAAGCATAGGAAATTTCGTGTACTCTCCGGAAGGGGGAAGAATATGGTGGATAAAGTGGAGAGTTGAGAGTTGAGAGGAACTTTGCATGTAGAATCAAAATCAGAATGAAAACCAGGTGCTACACGAAGCTGCCAATCAAATGCTTAGGCAACTCACTTGCAATCATTTTGTATTATGATGATGATCATCATTATTATGTATGTAGGTTTAGAGTTTGGGGTTTGGACGACAAACGACAACATACCAAAGAATGTTCAACGTGTATGAAATGACGTATGCGTATATGTGTTGCGTATTCATGTGAGTAGTATAGAGTATAAAAAATTAGAGAAAAAGTGGACGTGGACCAACGACCAACTAACAGCTAACAACCAACAGTCAGAATAAAAAAAAAAATCTCTTGGTTGTGGTTAAGTTGAGTTGAGTTGCTGCTGCTTGCCTTGGTCCTTCATTTTGACGCTTGATCAGCCGATAAAAGATCAAGTAAGGCAGGAAGATTGACTTGACGTGACAGGAGGCCGAGTTGACAATAATTATTGGAAGGATCGTGTCGTCTTCGTCTTGGTCTTCTCCTCTTTTTTCTCTCGTCTCTTGGTCTTTTGGTCTGTTAGTTATACATAGTTATAGTTTATATAGGCCTTCGTCCATGTATGTTTGGACATGACATATATGAGGGAAATGGGCGACTGGCCAAACATAATATAGTCACGGCTAACGGCAGGGACGTAATCGTGATGAAGTGTGTGCTAAAGGCGAACTGAATTACATTACATTCGATTAGAGACATGGACGCACTACAGAAAGACAGAGGGACAGCGAGAGAGACAGCGAGAGACAGAGTTGAGTAAATTGGAAATGGTAAATGTGTCTTGTCTTTTGGTTTTTCTATACACACACACACACGCGTTCACCTTATTAACGTCACTATTGTATTAGTCTATGCAAGTATTCTGTTATTCTGTACGTACAGTATAGAAACATTTGAGTTGTAGCCGTAATGCAGATATGAAAGCCAGAAAAATTGTATCAAACCAGTGAATCACCACAACCACAACAACAAAAACTATACAGCAACAGCAACAGGGATCGTTCGTTCGTTCCATTGAATTACATTGAAATCCTCTCGTCATAGTACGAGAACTGGTATGGACAATCTGTGATCTGTATTCTCTATGCTCCGTCTCTACATTCTACATAATGACTTTTATCGTAGAAAATAGTAAGACGAAAGACCAAGGGAAGAAAGGAAGAAAACGGATCGTCCACATACACAAACACACGAAAAATACAAATATACACACTCACTCGCATTCTTCAACGTTTATTATTCCTCCCAATCTTTCTCATGTGTCATCATTAACTTTTGGACGCGCTGGATTTTTTCGGAAGCTTCCTTTTTTCCACTTTTTTTTTTTTTTTGACTCTTGCTCCAAAAAATACTCGTAATTCTACTGTCACTTGACTAACTTGTGGCTCCTCATCCTCACAAAAAAAAAACCAAACACATTTTCAATCAACATCAAAAAATTATCCCCATCCTCATATTTGCCCGCAGCTCTTTCTCTTTTTTTCTAGTCTCTACTCGATGTATATCCAGAGAGTTTTTTTCGGATTATAAAGGATATAATAGCCACACGTTACTTTACACCGGAATTCCATGAATTTTGGACTCATATTCTCAAGTTCTCCATTTTCCTGTGTGTCAGTTTTGTTATTTATCTACAAAAATCTGTATTGTATATGTAAATATGTAAACAGTTTCACTTGAATTCGAATTCAAATTCAAAAGGGGTTCATTTGCCATATTTAAAACCCCCTTTTCTGGATGTAAGCATTGAGCTAAATTAAAATTAAAATTAAAATCCTAGAGATGATGTGGAAAATCGAAAATGGAATGAGCTCAAGTGAATGAATCGTTGGGCTGGTTAATAACTAGTCGTCTCATTTGGCCGTTTGGAATTGAAGAGAAACAGAAATGTCGTGGAGTGGAGAAATGTGTACAGTGTACACATAAACTTGGAGTTGAGTGGAGTACGGGTACTCTGGAGTTATTATGGAATGAAAATGAAATGATTCCTTCGCATAGAGAGAGAGAGACTGAAGACTAGAGTATGCAGTGGAGTGAAGGAGAAGGAAGAAGATGGAAGTAAAAGTGGGAACAACAAAGTAGCCGATGGACAAATGAAGTTGGATATGTGTGCGTGGCGTATGTGTGTAATGTGTGTATGGCTGTATGGTTTGTATAGACGTGTGTATGAGTTATGTGTTTCTGGTATGAGTTAGTGAGAGAGTGAGTGACTGAGTTTGCCTTCACATAGAGAATGAGAGGGTGAGTGAGTGAGTGGAGTATTGAAAAGTATGTACATTCGGAAAGTTGCTATACGTCTCTCTCTCTCTTTCTCTCTCTCTCTCTCTCTCTCTCTCTCTCTCTCTCTCTCTCTTTCTCTCTCTCTTTCTCTCTCTCTCTCTCTCTCTCTCTCTCTCTCCGTCTCTTGTTTAGAGGATAGCCCAGCCCCTGTATGCGCGAAGCGATGGATCATTCTTGTCCAAATCACCTCACTGGTAACTTGTTGTAGAAAGCGCTATATACTCACAAAGCCGAAACTGCCGAGATTATTTATTGCTCTCTGTTCGTACGATCATCATCCGGTGTACAATAGAAGAGACAGCAATAACACTACCAAGTTTTTACAAGACTCTCTCTCACACACACACAACCCACAATACAACTATCAATACAAACAAGAGAACACATAAAAACGACACTAAACAAACTAATTTAAACTCCCATTTGCTCATCTCTAATAAATTTTAATGTGGATTATCTGGACATAAATCAAAATCACTTTGGAGCTCAGCACACTCCTCGTAATCTTCATTGTTATTGTTATTGTACGAGGGATAACAAAACCAATATAAGTCAATATTATCTATTATCAACGTTTTTAGTCATCATCATCATCATCATCATTAGTAAATAGAGTTGATCATGACTTTAGTATCTTCATTTCTTCACAGGATTTACGCACTGGAAGAATTCAGATCCGAGTAAGAAGAAGAAGAAAGAAAAAACAATACGGAGGATTGTATCCATGGAGAATATGAGTGTACAGTGAGTCGTGTGCAGTGGTGTGTACATATGAACTTGTAGTACAGTATACGGATAGGAAAAGGAATGAACAACCGAGGAGAAGGAAGCAAATGGAAAAATCTCGAGGGTGCCCCTTTGATTTATGTGGCAATAATTTGTGTGTGGTTGGTGTAACATTGCGCTATTCTATTCACTCGTCGTCGTCGTCTTCGTCGTCGTTTCCCTTCTACAGCAGTTTTAGTCCAAAGTCTCGTGGTCCTCCGTCTTTATCTTTATCTTTATATGCCAATTGATTGTGAGCCGGATCACGGAGAGATACCAACACGTTCTCATTATTATTATTATTACCCTCATTATTATTGTTATTATTATTAGAGAGGCGACCACATCACATCATAACAACCCAGACCAAAAACCAAAGGATACAGCAAAAAAAAAGAATACACACTACACACACACACTTTTTCCTTGGTTGATATATTTCCTTTTACACATTTACATTTGCACTGCATTTGTTTTGTTTTGTTTCTTGCTGTACTGTTCCTTTTGCTACACTGCAAAAGACCTCGGCTATGATTGGTGCCAATGAGGATACTACTTGGCTTGGAGTAATCATGGAAAATTTGTTTGTTTCTCGACGCATGTATGCAAATTCCTTGACTGCCTAACTCTCTCTCTCTCTTTCTTCCTCTCTCTCAGCTGGCCCATTAAATCCCCCAACCGACCGACCATTGAATTGGATTTAATGACACCACGTGGTCTCCCTCCTTTCTGAATAAGAATAAACAAATCCATCAATAATCAATCTCAAATCGTGTGTTATTCGTCAAAAATTCTATACTAAAAGTGATGTGCCATTGGAAATTGGGAGGATGATGTCGATGGATGAACAGTGTCAACATGCCAGATAAATTCTGTAGTACAAGATGAATTCCTGAAGCGATTTGACATACATACAAAACAAAACAGAGATTTGTTTGAGCTGGTTTCTTCCGGTTCCAGTCAAGTCAATTCGTCCTTTACCTTTACCTTTAATTATATTATTTGGGTGTATGTGATTTTTCCTCCGGGGGGGAGTCCATTCCCAGACGATAAATAAAACAAAAATGAGTTCGTTTCTAATGAACACGAACTCCAGTTATTTGGACCCAAAATTCCCACCTTGTGATGAATACGGTGGAGTGAATTCAATTCAAGGTTATGGAGATTACTATTCAATGTCGATGCCGGTGGCTGCAACATGTGGCGGGCAGCCAGGCGTCCCAGCAACAGTTCCAGCCTCCCATCATCATCAAATCTATTACCCACATCATCATCATCACCATCACCATCAAAATATCCCACCATCAACAATCCCTCAAGTCCCATCCGGTCCATATCCTTCCCAATCCCAACAACAACAGCAGCAGCAGCAACCACAAAGTCAAACTCATCGAGACTCACCTTTCATGTCCTATAATTCGGTCCATCATCTCCAGCAACAACAGCAGCAGCAACAACAACAACAACAATATTATTCAGCTCCACACGCATCTCAACCGCCAAATCCTACCGAAGATCACCTATCGCACCAACAACAACAACAACAACAGCATTCTAGTCCACCTCTGACTGTTCTCAATGTGAATAATTCAATGTTAAATAGTATGCACATTAAAAGTTCACCGTCGCCCAACTCTGTGCTCGGGTCACTCTCCTCCATGCTCCCGGGTGGTGGAGGTGGAGGTGGGAATGTGACGAGTAGTAATGGCGGCGTTGTTGGAGGAGTTGGATATTTAAGTCAAAAATTTGAGTCGTTGGTCTCGGAGAGATCGGATTGTGATTTGGTGACGAATGGTGTGGTGGGTGTAGTGGCCAGTGGTGTTGGTGTTGGTGTTGGCGGTGTGAATAGTGTTAGTAATTTAAGTGGTGTGAATTTAAATGTGGTGAGTAGTGTGAATGGTGGGCAGTTGAGTGGGAGTCATCATGCGGGGAGTAATAGTGTGGAGATGAGTCCGGATCCTGGAGATGATAGTAGTAGTAATAATTTACCTTCCGAGTGTATGGATAGTGATGATGAGGAAGACGGTGGACATCCCATGATTTTCCCTTGGATGAAGAAAATCCATGTGACGGGCTCCGGGGAAAAATGTGAGGACATGACATACATATACATAAATACAATTCGTATACTTATGTATATATGTAGAGACTTTCTATTATTACTGTTATTATTATTATCCGAATTTTGGTGAGGTCTTTGGTTGGTGATATTTCGTGTTGTTTGATCAATATTCTATTTACCTTGTCTTAACAACATCATGTGTATAGGGCTGTCCACGAAATAACGAAATACAAAATCCACACACAGTCTATACAGAGACAAACTGTACTTATTTTATACATGTTTCATTTCATGGGGTGCAAACACCGAAACTACAAGTCAAAATCAACCCAGAGAGAAGAAGTAATCGATCGATACATATAGCAAAGTAGAAAACAAAAATTATGAGGACTTTTGCACGGGAATTACTGGAGTAAATATTTATTGGACATTTCCCTGGATGGACGATAGATGAATTCTATGGACAGTTAGCATTAGAAATCATATCAAATATTCATTAGGAATTGCCCCATTTCAGTTAGGAGACACGTGGGACACGTGGGAAATCAATTGTGTGCTCCGTGTAATTTGTTCCGTGAAGTCGCGATGAAGACGGAATTGTGAGGAGATGAGTGAGAATATGTATATATATATGTAGTAGAAAGTCAAAGTTGAGTTGAGGAAATTAAAATTAAGGTTAAATTAAAGTTGTTAATTTAGTTAAGCACGGTTCAACTGGATAGCAATAATAATAATAATACCTCAAACCAAAACAAAAACAAATGTTTTTTTTTTGTTGTTTTTGTCCATCATGAATTTGTCATGTCTACTTTAATTTAATATTTTCCACCATGATCTCTCTATAAACATAAACATAAACAGTATCTATATGGAACAGAATATTTGTACGAAGCTCATTTGGCAGTCTGAACTCGTATCGTCATGTAAACATGTAAAATGGAAATGAAATGTACAGGTAGAAAGAATAGAGTGTTGAGAGAGAGAGAGAGAGAGAGAGATGGACAGAAAATGTACAGAAAAGAAAGAAAAAAAACATTCCGTGTTATTCGGCAATAAAAAAGTCGAATGTGTTGAAATCCGTGCTAATTAATGTTGATTTCATAACGAAAGTTGGCTCCTCGGACAATTCATTTCATTTCATTATGACTTTACTTTACCTTGACTGACTTGTACATGTTTTATGTCCAATGTGTTTTTTCAACGACTACTTAATATTTTAGAGTCGTAAGTACGTTGAGCGGTTTGTCATTCTCATGCTCATACTTTTTGTATATTCGTATTTTGTATTTCGTATTTCATATTCCGTTCTGGCCCATTCAAAAAACGTAGAACAATAATAATAATATCAGAGTAAAAATGTACAAGTGGGGGAAAGGGAAATGGAATGTGAAATGTGAATGTATTAAACAAAACTAAGCAAAACAATATGTGTGTATAAAAATGAAAATGAAAAGCCACGCAAAAAAAAACACACACACACACACATGGATATGTGAGCGTGAATAACAGCTGAAGGGTAAACGTGTAATTTTTATGAGGTTTCATGTGCGAAAGTAAACACATTACAATTTAGAAGGTGATGATTATTATTATTATTACTCATGGGCATGAAATCGCATAACTTACACATACACAATCCTCATGTTTTATTAATTTCCCCACAGATATTTTATACTTTTCTCTCAAAAAATTCACATATTTCTATTTGTATACATTTCCAAAATGAAAACCAAGGACTGAATTTAAAACCCTCAAATTACTGCCCAATGACAAAATTTAATATGAAACACAATAGATTTTTTTACACTTCACAACATTTTTTTTTTAGTAGAAAAAAAACGACTCTAAAAAAATTTAAACACATTCTTATGTGTTTTGAATTCGGCATTATTTACAGAATGAAACGGCAGACCTTGTATACAATTTTGTGTGTGGAGATATAAAGAAATGAAAATGAGTGTTAATACATTTTATTGATGTGTTTTGTGTGAAAGGAACATGTGACTTCAGATTTAGGATACAAACGATTTTCTTTCATTTGTTTCCAAATGTAAATATAGACAACGGATTTAATCCAGGAATGGAGCCAAAGAGACAGCGAACAGCCTACACTCGCCATCAAATCCTTGAGCTGGAGAAGGAATTTCATTTTAATCGATATTTAACTCGTCGACGAAGAATAGAAATTGCTCACTCCCTATGTCTGTCCGAACGGCAAATTAAAATTTGGTGAGTGAAATGAGAAACTCATTATTTCCTCGCGTCTAATCAATCAGAAATGATAAAACACTCACACACACACACACACATGTGAACGTGAATGTGACACATATTTTCAAAGGTTTAGTTAATTAGAGTGTGTGTGTTTATACATTTATTTTTTTCCTATTGTTTGTAGGTTCCAAAATCGCCGGATGAAATGGAAAAAGGACAACAAACTACCGAATACGAAAAATGTACGGAGAAAAAATAAAACTGTTCCTTCAACTGCTGCAGCCGCAGCCGCTGCCGCCGCCAACAATAATAACAACAGCAACAACACCAATCAGAATAGTAATAATAATAATAATAATAATAATACAAGTAGTAATAATCAAAATTCAAATAGTAATTCAACGTCCACTGGTAATACTGCTAATAATAATAGTAATGTAGTGGGTGGAAGTTCGACGCACAACAATAATAGTAGTGGCATAAGTATTAGTATTAGTAATAGTAATAGTAATAATAATCATAATAATAATTCTAGTTCATCAATCAACAACAGCACGCGTAACAATAACTACTTGACCACATCAGATTTGAATAGTTTCTTGGGCTCATCTTCCTCCACGTCCTCCACTTCATCCTGTGTCCAAAACAATATCAAATGTTCGTCCTCCCCAGGATATGGCCTAACCTCTTTGTAACGGTCAGTCTCATCATTTTTTCACAAACCAACCAACCCCACCACCGTAAAAATATATGTACACCACATAAATAGATAAATATATTGTTATGTAGACGACATTATTTACAACTGAAAAGGCAAATTTTTAAATATATAATTACACACATCACACATTCATAATAATTATATTTAGATACATCCATTTGAATTTCCTTACATCACACGTCTCATCATTACATTAGAAACTATATAGTGATTTTTATCGTCAAAATGATACGCGAGGAGACAAACAAAAAACTATATGTACAAGAATTGTGTGTACGTGAAATTAAGATGTTTATTCTTTGTCATCAAAGTATTAATATAATTATTACATATTAATATACGGTTTGAAAGTTCCTTATTTCACGATTAGTTGTTAGTTAACTATAATATAGTTAAGTCCACGTTCGTTATTAGTTAAAGACTTGAACTTAAAGTATTTCCATTGTCCCCCATTATTCAAATATTCTCATCAACAACATCAACTTAGGATTCATTTGACTGTACATGTAGTAGACTTTTAATTGTAAAATATCTTACGTTTTTGCTCTGATTTCTGATTGTGCATTTAGTTTCGGGTTTTCGAGTGTGTTTTGATTTTAAATTTTAAATGCGTGAATTACAAATTACGAATTACGACTTCAATTTTTCTTCAGATGACAGACAACTAGACAAAGACAAAAAGAAAAAGAAAACCGATTGCATTAGACCATGCCATACAATTTAAAATATGTACACACAGATTCTTTGAATTCATTTAGTTTTTATTAAGTATACTTTTAGTACTTTTTGACAGTGGAAAAGTTCTGACAGTCGCAACATTTTACATTATTATATACAGCAATGATTATTTCATTATCAATTTCAATATCTGGGAAATTGTATAGTATAAAAACGAAAACGGAAACTGCAATAATCTTCTTGAAAACGGAAATATACTTTTTTTGAAAATGGAAAAAATTGTTCCTCTTTTACATGATAATACATAATTACATTTCCTTTTCTCAAAAAATATATAAAAAAGCTTGAGACAGCCAACCACATTTTTTACTCTTGATATTCTCCATCCCTCTTTCTCTCTCTCTCTCTCTTGTCCTTCCTCTTTACGGCTTTCCTCGTTGCTCCTTATCTTTTGGATGTAATTAATTGAATGTAACGTTAGCGTCAGTGAGTTTTTCTTTCTCACCTGCTCGACTGGTTGCTGGTTTGTGAGGTTAAACACTTGGAATAGAAATAATTTGCTGGGCTCGTCTCTCTCTCTCTCTGTGTGATGGTCTTCTTGGTCTTAGTGGGTGGCAAAATGGCATGTAGCAAAAGTATTAACGTATATATCGTATATCTACATTGTAGAGGTAGACCAAGGAAAAGTTGAAGGTGTGTGGTTTTCATATGATATATAATATATATATATATTGCAAGACGTGTACAGGACAGGCTAATGTTTCAAACGATAATTGCTTCTTTTTCTTTTCTCCTTGCGGCGTGTTTAAAAGCCGTGACAATCAATTTGAAATGTGCAGGACTTTACGTCTGCCTCTGCCTATTTACAATCACACAAGTCGTACACACAGTACACAGGACTTTCATCATAAAACAGATTACTACAATATGATTATTATTGCAACACACAATTACACACTCACTCACACATATACACACACACACACACACAGTCCACTTTGCTGTTTCATCCGTACCATAAATTATATATATATAAATAATTTCCTGGTTTCATTCGCCGTCTTTTACCTCCACTCAATTTATCACTCAGCATTATGTATACAGTACAGAGAGCTCGATTTCTTTATGTGAGAATTTTAAGGTTCATTCCCATGGAGTCAGTTCAAGTTAGTTAAATCATGTTGTTCATTTTCCGTGGATTGGTATAAAAAAAGGATGTTTTTTTAGGAGTAAAATTAGAATTACGTAATTAGTAATTACTAATTAGTGTTGGGCGATGGAGTAGAATCGTGTGAATGAAGCTATTAGCTCAAGTTGAGAGTCATTCATTTACTCGTTACCAATCGAAATGATGGCATTTTTTACACGCTCTGTGCTTTGGTGCTGGAAATATTATGGTAGAATATCTACAGATATTGGGATATTGAGATATTGAGAAATATCTGTATTCATGTGGAAATTATTCTGAGGCTGAGAAATGTGTAATGTAATTTCCATATGGGAATGGGAATGAGTTTGAGAATGAGAGAATGACAAAGGATGAGGTTTTCATGGTTTTCCCATATTCAGCTTTTCCCTAATTTCCGTATGATAAATGAATGAGAATGAGAATGAGAAAATGTTTATTTCATTTATTTCCCTCGAGTCAAGAGATGGGGAATTATGCGGAGTGCTCGGAAAGTGTATTACTATTTACTTTACTCAACTACTATATTTTTGATAATATTATTATTATTATTTCCATGTTGTTTCTCTCTTCTTGTTTCGTTCTCTAGCGAGTTTCCCTCTTTGTTTTTTTGGCGTATGGTATGCATGTGAGTTGTATTCGAGTCAATAGACTTCAGTCTTCAGTCTTGACAACCTATAGGTTGATTTTGTTAATTTTGGATTCTCTCTCTCTCTCTCTCTCTCTCTCTCTCTCTCTCTCTGTATGTATTTTGTGTTTGTGTTGTTCAGTGTTTGACTTGGAAAGAGTGAAAGCATGTGAGAGACAGACTGATAGACATTTGGGCCGACATTTAAGCCACAGCCTAATGGAATTAATTATTTACGTGGCTAATTTTATTAATTATACTGCCATTTTACTTTACTTTCCCCACTCTCCCAAGTTTGCCCAACCCTCCTCCTCCTCCCCCTGGATTTCCATTCCTTGCCCAATAACAATAATCCCGGTTTTCAATTTCAATATTCAAAATTTACATGTTTCTCCCTATACTTTGAGAAAAATCATTTATATCCTTTCACTTGTATCCTTTTGGTTTTACAACATGTTAAGAAAACATCATGGATGTGATGTGATCAGTGATCAGGAGGATGAGAATGGAAGGTAGGAAGGAAGGAATTATACGAGATCCATCATAGACAAATGAACCTTTGGAAATGGATAGTCACAATATTTAAACATACAATTTGAAGCCTAATAAGTCTTTGAATTTCTCGTGTGATGTGAGTAAAAGACTCGCGTGTATTTTTGTAGGTGGGTATCCAATTTTTGTATCCGTATTTGTATTCCGAGTCGAAGGTCTGAGGACAAAGTCAAACTATTACAAAACTTCCAACTATACCAACTATGTACAAACAAGACAAAAACTTGGTTGAATGTTGAATAGACTAAATATTATTGGAATATCGTATTCGTACTAGTATGTACGTATATGCTGTGTGAGGAGAATTCTCTCTCTGCTCAATGGAGGAAAAGGAAAAGAGTCTTTGATGGTCGGGAAATGAGTTGAGTTGATGCAAGTGAGCAGATATGCCATGGCAGACTCGTCACAATAATTGTATGAACCATCTCTGAGAGATGAGTGATGGGCGGTTTGGTTTGTGTAGTTTTGACTCTCTTTCTCTCTCTCTCTCTCTCTCTCTCTCTCTCTCTCTCTGCCGTATAGTCAGTTCTCCTGCTCGCTCTCTCTCTATAAAGACTACTCTAAATTCAATACACACGTCTACACATGTCTAGTGCTAAGTCAGTGTTGAGCTAGTGCCAGTACCAATACCAATACAAATACAAGAACTTCGAATGCCAGTTTATACCAGAACTAAAACCAAAACCAGTGCGAGAGTCTCTTTCTCCCTCTCTCTCTCTCTTCTCTCTCTCTCTTTCTACCTCTGCATCTTTAATCGGGCTGAGTGAGTCCGGGTGGGATATCCATAATATTTATTGAAAGATGGGCACGACAGATACGCCATAGAACTTTGAATTCCAAATTCAAATTCAACTCGGACTTACAACGACCAATACGAAACTCCATTCCTTGTTTACATAATGATTTTGGAGGGTATCCGTACATATATATATATATATATATATATGCACTATGCAGTGATATGTGTATAGGAGATTTCATATGGAATGAATATGTAATGTTTGTGAGCAGTGAGAGGATTGCAATGTTGTAACATACATACTACATACTCGTATTTTACCATTTAGACTCTTTATATTCAATATTACTGAGCAATCAATGGGGGGAAACACAGGTAGAATTGTTTCTCCCTGTCTCTTGAGTAGCGTAAAGGAAAGATACGTCAAGTATGTATGTACATCTGGACTCTGTACATGTGTGCACATATGTGTTTGTGTGTGTGTGCATGGTTGACTGAGCGCTGGTATTAAATACGAATATGAAATAAGAAATACGAGAGCACAGACAAAATGTTCGTGTGTGCATTTGATGCTAAGTTTGGATGCTTCGCCACGGGTAGCTTCTCCTTTGACTTTATGCACACACACACACAAACACATTACATTTACTCCTCCATAAGCTCAAAGTAGGTACGGCATGAAGAAAGAAAGGCAAGAAGGCGCGGTCAGGGAGACTCATTATGTTGTAAAACTCCCACGAAAATTTTATGGTTATTTAATCTGGACACTAAATGATTTCCGACCTACCGTACTTTACTATACTCTTCACTTTTTCCAAGTCCCCCCAAAAAATGTAGATTTAATCCATTGTCAAATTGTCAAACGTCAAATGTTTTGTGTGTGAAGCGGACAAAAAAAAACATGAAGCACACTTCCAGACGTTAGTCGGATTTCTTATTTATTTTATTACCAATGGAGGAGAGAAACAATTATGTATTCGATTTTCAAGAAGTGGTGTTGCAAAGATCAGTGACAGTGACAGCAGGTAGTTTTATTGAAGACGTTTTTGTTTTCGTTCAAAGGATTCATAATTTATAATGCACATTTCCATGGACAAAAAAATCAACGTACGGAAAAAAAGTGAAAAGCTGTAGACCGTGAGGAGAATTAACTAAAAACAGTTTTTGAATTGGAGTGACAACTTCATATAGTTGAGAATTGAGAATAAAATCGAGAATTTTCCTAGTATAAAAAGATATGAGAGCATGATGTTTAAATTCAAAATATGATTTACAATTCTTCTTGCTGTGTGTCTCCTTTGAATTCGAGGTAAATTTATGAATCTCGGAGACATGTTTTTTTTTGCTTTCCATACCGAGTCCATCAAGTGAGTTGTTAGTTGGTGAAGTCGTAAATGTCAAGCGACTACTAAAATTTATTTATAAGTTTTAAATTATTCACTTGTACATTCTAGTTCCAGTTTTAGTTGTCGTATACAGATTGCAGATAGGAGTGAAGAATGTGAATTGTGAACGCATGTACTAGTACATGTGTATGTAGAGAATAATTTCAGAGTGGAAGAAAACTAGAGCAAAACTTTTCCCAATGTCCAATGCCAACGTTCAAGTGAAAATTTCCTTCCTTTTCCTTCTCACATTGGTCTTGTCGTCTTGTTGTGAGACAGAAATGAGACTTTCCAATAATAAAAATAACAATAAAAGCAATAAATACGGATATTAGTTGGGTTAAAAACGAGACTTTGTCAAGAAGAATGAGAGTTGTGAAACATTTAATGTTCTCTCTTCAACTTACAACTTACTAAACTTCACTTGAGAACTGAAACTATAGCCAGGAAATTGACATGTGAGTGCACACTTGTACACAAAAGAACGTCAATAAAATAAGTAGAATCCAAATCCAAACTTTGAACTATAACTACTATATTCTGTATTTGAAGAGTTGGAGGGGCAGACTGCGGAAAAAATAGTGAGTTGTGAAATCAGATTCTCATCGTCAGATTCCCATCTAAAATATATTATATCTTATATCTGTATAGGAAATAGGAAAAGGAAAAAGGAAATGGAGGAGTGAAAAGTGAAATGAGAGAATGAGAGAATGAGCAAAAAAAGATTTCTCTCTCTTTAGGAAAAAGCAGCAGGGAATATTGTAAATTATAAATTGTAATGGACCGCCTTGATAGTTGAACGACAAGTTGAACGACAAGAAAAGTGTGTTTCCCCCACCATCCAAATTAAAACGGGTACATACATACATATCGTACATATACAGACAAAGAGTGTCTATGTTTAGGACGGATTACGGATTAAGTTTCCTTTCCTCTTGTAATGATATCAGTAGTCAGTACGTACATAGTTTAAAGTATCTTTTGTATGTACATGGCTGCATACATGGCTATTGCATATAAGATATTAGTTGTACGGATAAAGGAGAAAAAAGTATGTATCAAGAATCAACTATTTTTTCCCTTTTTTTCTTCTCCAACTTGTTCCATTCCATGTCCACAGTTTTTCACGTGCTCAAAGAGTTGTTGGTTGGCGGACTCTCCAGTGAATTTGAGCTTTTCACGGTCCATTTCAAACTAATTTGTGAGAGGACAGCAAACAAGCGGTCTGCCCAACCCACTACATTATTCTTTCTTGGCTTTCAAGGTTTGGACATTCCGTAGACTCTCCAAGTCTCTTTCTCTCCTCTCCAGCACTCCAGAACTCCACCGTCGTCTTTACTAGACAAATACACCGACTAACGACTAAAACCCAACCACCATCTCCGTCATCAAAACACATAACACACCAATCTCTCCAAACTGTGTGCAAACTCCAAAAACATTTCCTCATCCTCAAACCTTCCATCTCTCGATACAAACACCAATAGATAGTGCTAACTATCTGGTTGTCCAAATTTCCATTTTACTTGTTTTTCCTTCCCTTTTCTGTCGAATTATATTTTGTAGAACATTCAAAACAAAATATCCGTTAGAAAATTCAAAAATGTTCAGAGACTTTGACAACGAGTTCAAAACGCTGGAAATATTAGTAAGTAAAAGAAATTGCTTTTTTTACATCGAGTTTCGAACATTCTGATGTAAAATCAGTGCAGAATTTATTCGTTAGAGATTTGAGCAAAAAAAAGGAGTTGAAAGGGATGGAAGAAGCGTGAAGATGGTTTGGAGACAGACGGATGCTTATTGCGGGTGCTTATGTCATGTGGAAATGAGGTTTAATGAGGTTTAAAGAGTCTGCTGCCATGTTTTTATGTGATTTTATATTATATTTTACGAGTATACAGAGTAATATGAGCAAAAGAGCTGATACTGCCTGATATCCTCAACAGAGAGAGAGAGAGAGAGAAAGATACTCAAAGGAAGGCATGGAATCGCGTTGTATATTGCATTGCAAAATCATTGCTTCAGCTCAGAAAAATATTTTACTATTCTATTTGATTTGCATAAAGATAGATTACAGACGGAGAGAGAGAACGAGTGAGAGAGAGAGAGTAAGAGAGAAAGAGAGGAAGAGAGCCGGCTCATTGAGTTTATGTCGTCAACGTTCACTTGTGTGTATTGTCAGTTTCTCCAGCTTTCCTGTCGGCATGCTCTGCATAGTAATTGAATGGCAAGGTCACATCTCGAAAAGCCAACTTCTAATTCAAATTCAAATCCAACTTCGAGTCAATATAGCCAAAGTCAGAGCCAACATGAACTGTCGAGTAAGAGCGCGCAAGAGAGAGAGAGAGAGAGAGAGAGAGAGAGAGAGAGAGAGTCAAAAGTATCGTGTTCTAAACTGACGTTCACACTCACATTCGACCATTAAGTCCGTCTCTTCCACTAGATTTGAATTCAACTAGCAAACTCACCATTAACCTCTTGTCGTTACTTTGCACAGACAACAACATTCTCTGCCTCTGTATATTAAAACACATTTGAATGTGAAGCAGTAAAAAACTATGTGGCTGTCCGTGATTACTTTTTAACAGCGCAACACTTCTTTGCTTGCAGAAAAGGTTTCGACTTGGTTGTTGCAAAAGAGCGACTCGGAGAAGATTATTGCAATTGTTTTCAGTGTTCTGTGTTTTAGGCTTTTAAATTTGAAATTGAAACTCTTTCTAATAGTTTAACTAAATGAATTTAAAAAACCATTCTTCAAGTGTGTACATACGATATCGAGATGATTATGACATGACAGTGCATTTTTTCAATTTCTTATTTTCCCCCTTATTTTCGATTTTTGTCAAACGGTATATATCGTTTGAGTTTAATCGGAATGGTTTAGTCACAAAACAAACTATACGAAGTTTACGAACAATATAAATCTAATGCGTTGAGTACAATTAAAATTTGTATACGATTATTGAATAAACTATAGGATATAAAATACAATGTTTTGTGTATTGTGACTTCAATTACATACATACATAAAATATATATACGAAATGATGACCAACTATACGGATAAAGATCAAAGATTATATACAAAAGTTATACGATTTTTATTGATGATCAAATTATTTATTTATTTATTTATTTACTTACTTAATATTCAATTTAATTACACATTTAATTGGGATTTAAAGTCTCCCAACAACAGTCAATAACAATTCTTTAACTTGAAATACTCGTGCATTTTTTTTCTTTATCTTTGTTCTTTTCTTTATATATATTTCAGGCGTCTTATATTCAATTCTGAATGAAAAATCCAAGGTTTGAAACTACTAGAAAATGTACTACTGATTAATCAATAATTATAATAATGATTAGACATGAATATACTGAAATGGAGAAATATATACCATAGTTAACCACAATTATATCTCTAGAATACACACAACCATTGCATTTAAATTTACAATTTACAATTTATGATTATCAATTATGAACTAGCAAATATTTACCTCATGTACCGTGAAAATATTTATTGACAAAGAAAATACAAAGTACACGAAACAGAAACAGAAGAAGATGAAGATGGAGAATACAAACATATGACAAAACAAAACAAAAGTTGATAAATGAGAAAAGAAAAGAAAATGAAAAATGTTTTTTTAAATGTGAACAAAAAAGAAGACGAAAATATCCAGAGGTATTTCTAGATATAACGCTAAGTAAAAAAAAATAAATATAAAAATGATATTATTGTATGTATGCGTACGATTAGTCAAGTGTGTGACCTATATGAATACAAATATGAAAATATGGACGGAAAAATATATACCTATATAATATTTTAAAAAATGAAATAAATTATTTCAAGTGCAAAAAATAATTTTTAACAAAAATCTCCATGTTTTTTCTCATTTCCCATCTCAGAAAATCACATACGATACATATTCGTACACACACGAGTTAAATGAACAGCTGAATTCCTCACATTCACATCAATTTATGAACACATGAGCGACATGAGCATATAAAAATATGTACTATACACGTACATCCACATTTGACATTTGATTTTTGACTATGATGTAGCTCTCTCGAGTTAATCTCGAGTAATGATGAAAAAGAGGGGGGATGGAAATTAAAAACTTTTGGTCCTCCCAAGATTTCCTAATAAATATACATATCGTTTCTCAAAATGTGTGTACAAGTGATTTTAAGTTTTACATTTGAAATTTTACATATTCCGGCAACAGCCACAAATGAAGATTAATGTCTTATCTGTGTAAAGTGTTGTTTCCACATCTACATCTCAAATCTACATCTACACAACCGTTCCCATAATTTTATGAACGGTTAAAACTCTGTAGCTTTATAGTCGTTTTGTATATACAGATATATCTATATACGATATATGTACTCATTGCAGATGATGATATGTGTCCGTGTAGTTGGTTAGCGACATGAAAATGAGTACCTCGATGTAGAATATATGTAGATTCATCGTCATCGTCAGCACCTCAACCATATGATCCACCATCATCCTAATTACGCGTGACACCATCATTCATTCCTATTCGTTGGGGGAGGAGAACTTCACAAGACATCTTCATCTTTCCCCATTATCATTCTTTATCCGAGCACCAATGAATCGTTTCGCAATACAATCACACACTCATACACACTGATACACCACAGAACCAGAACCAGAACCAGTCAAACCTATCTACTAAAGTCACACTAAAAACTTCCCCATGTACAATAACAGAACAGAGAGACAACGGGCTTCACACAATGACAATTGTGTGGCGACTTTCAATGAGTGCGCATAATTTGCCTCTCGACGAATAGAAGGAAAAGAAGACACACACACACACACAAAGTACGCAGTTGGTTTTTTAGTAGTCGACGACAAATCAGATGGCTGTGCGTTCTGTTCTATCCAAAATTCCTATAGTAATAATCTAATAATAAAGAATCAGACTAGAAATGAAATGAGTATTTCATAAGAGTAAGTAAAAGCTGTTGTTAAGCAACGCTACAAAACAGTTTGTTTACAAGCTGGACAGTGGTAACAACAAAAGTATCTGTAAGATAAAAATGTATAGAATAGAGAATGTGGGTTTGGATTCACCGTGAGCTAGTTAGTGGATGAGAAATGAGGAGAAATGAAAGTGACTAATAATTTGTATTCATTTGTACAGCTAATAATAATAATGATAATAATAGTAAATATGATATGCATGTGGATGTGGGGACAGAATACAATACAATACAATACAATACAATACAATGAAAATGAAATGATAGCTCAATAAAGGAAGACAAGTATTAGAAATAAAGACGAGTAATTCACACTGCATACATTTTCCCTGTCATCATTATTTCATTTTGTGATGGGCCATGGACATTGTTGAAGTGCAAATTGAAGCACCGAGTACAATCAAATAATTTCCCTTTTCTCTTTCTCTTTATATTTCTATTTATATGGTATTTTTTCAGTTTCATAGTCATATTTTTCCTCAAAAGGAATTTGTACGTGAGATCATGATGAGAAAAGATGGAGAAGGATGCGATGATGCGATACAATGTGAAGAGAGGGGAAAAAAGGAGAAAAACAAATATGGGATTTTCTTTATGCCCAAATATTTTACAGTGTCGATTGAAACTGCCAACTGCCAACTGCCACGTTTACACATTTATTTTTATACATACAGAGTCGTAGTTTGTAAATTGGTGAGACTGAGGATGAGACTGAGGATCGAAATCCAAATTGTATTCAAATCCTCATAATTGAAATTGTGCTACCAACTGCCCTCAAGTCGTGACTCGACACATGGAAATTATCTATTACCAAATTTGTGTTTCCTTTCGTAATAATACTACTAATAATAATAATATAATTTCCCTATGTGTATGGTATCATTTTCTCGTTGACTCCCAACTCCCAACTCTCAACTCCCAGCAACAGCAAAAAAAACTCTGACGTGTCTCCCCATCAAAAGATATTTCTGAATACTCAGGATAGAAAATGTAATTTTGAAATGATACTACAGAAAAATGTCAAATGACACTTAATACAAAGACAAACTACGAAGCTCAAGATCTCTGAACACAAAAACACAAATTCAGAAAGCTTTGCTCAGGTTTTTGTTGTTACAAATAAACCTAGTTTGCGAGCTCAATTGTTCTGCTCATAGTATCAGCTCAAATATCAAATATGTAGACATTTTTATCATTGCTATTGTTGTTTTTGTATAGTAGCTGAAGCTGGAAAAATGATGAAAGCCAAAGATGGGAAATATCTATAAAAGTAAAAGTATTGAAAATGTTTATTCAAGACTGTATTAGATCATCGTTCTCATCCTCATCCCCGTCTTTATTCGTATTCGTATATTGCAACTGTGAAATCAACTGTGTAAACTGGAACCACCTTCATGGCTAAATACTCAATACTAATACACATGTGTGTGTGGTTTAATAATATAATGATGATACATATTATTTATTGATATGCATACAGATACTCGCGTCAAGAATTGCTAGTCAAAAGATAGTCATCGACATCAACGAGAGGAGAGGAAAAGAGAAAAGAGAAGACGGAAGAGATCAAAGAAAAAGGCCGCTTTATTTGCCTTGTTCTTTTCTTACTCATCTCTCTTCTCTCTCTTACCACTTACTTGAATTGAATTTTGGACTCTCTCTCTCTCTCTTTCTCTATTCAAACGGAGAAGGGACTTGGAAGAACCAGAGGCGCCGATAAACAATACAGATTAATTATGTAATCTTCCTTCAGACAACCTATAATTTTCACGGGGGACTCCCAAATGAGCGCTCCACCAAAAACCAAAACATTTTCAATATTCACAATTCACAGCCCAACAACAAGAAAAACTTGAATAGTCGGCAATAAAATCTTTAGTCCTCAAATTTGTATATTATTATGTACCTACAAATTTTGACTCATTTCCAACAAATTCCCCGGTTTGTTTGTTTTCACCAGCTGTTTATGCATGTACATGTATGTGTATAAAAAAGGACAAATAAAAGTTGAAATTGACATGTTGATTTTTCAAAAATTCATCTTGTAAAAATTCGGTGGACGAATGTCTTGATGGGAATTTGAAGGAGTCCAATTGATTTAACTGTGCTTGACTTCATTTGTGTTCATTTCCGTAATTTTTTCAGACTGTCAAGAAGAGGAAGGTGAAAAAAATCGGGGAAATGTTGACTGCGCTCTTGAGGGTTTGAGAGGATGTTGAGCTGTGAATTGTAGGATTTTTTTTATTTTTGGTTTTAATGTAGTGTTTATATCGTATCGTTTGTGTGTGCTTGTATATATATGTGTGTGTGTGTGTGGATTGTGGATGTGGAAGCGTGTACAGAGGATTTGTATCAAAGGGATTGAAAGAGATGCGGCGGACGGTGTTAGTGCTGATGCTGCTTGCTGATGATGATGATGATGATGCATATTATTAGACGTATATCAGCGTGTAGACTCTCACTCTCTCGACTCAAGACTTCCTCATCCGTTTGCAATTAATTATACATTGTTACCTGCTCCCTCGCGTGGCCGTCCGCATTTGTATTTACGCAAATAAATATTGATTATTTATTAAGTGGTTCCTGATTCGACTGATTCGACTCCAGATGAAGACAAATGACTTTCTCCCTGTAATTTTTTTTCCCTTTCCTCCTCTGGCATTGGTTTCCCCACCACTTTTTTTACACACACACACACACACACACACTGTGTAATTTCAAATGGACAGACTGAAAGCTCACGCTACACGCACACAGACTCACATCACATCACATCACACTCACGTCTTTAGACATTTTCATTCGTTCTATACAGATATTTGTGCACACTCTCAACTTGTGTGATTGGAATTGGAATTGGAGTTGGCCCGTATTTTAACTGTAGATATTTTAATTTGATTTAATCTGACATTAAATGCTTTTTTTTTTGTTTAAATGCTACAGATGACGGCGTTTTTTAAGCTTAAACTTTAAGACAGTTCTGCTCAACTTATGTCCCCTTTATTTTCTCGGAATTTTCAGTGAAAATAAAATATATGGTATATGAGAGGGGAGAAGTAGCAACCGAGATCGTCAGTGTCCTGAACGCTGCCGGTTTCAAAAGTAGACTGTGATGTAATTGTTTGTTCTGGGAAATTAAGTTCGTGAGTCTGCATATGAAATTAAGCTGTGTTCCGAGTGTTTCTGAGCGTTTGCCTTGGGTGAAAAACGATATAAAATGTAAATTTGACTCAAATTTTATGAGGCTCAAGGATTACAGTATATGTGTGAAGGAAAATGTACAGTTTTCTTCACATTAAAAAATAAGAAACTCTTACTCAAATATCGTCTTTATTTACAAAATTAAAAATACCAAAAAGGCCACACTCTGTCGTCAACCTTCCATCCATCCGCCTTTAGTTGTCTCGCAAGAAGATTTCCATTTCCATGAATTTTCAAAGACGCAAAATCCAAAATCCCCCTCAAAATTTTCAAAATCCCCTCACGCATTTCCATCCTCATCCTTGTTGTTGTTGTTGTTCTCATAATCCAAAAGTTCGTGGTCTTTCATTGAAAATGGAGATCACACTTTGATTTTTTGAATCAAATTAATTTTATCTTCATCTTCTTACGAAGTCAACAATATATGACTTGCTTAGTATTTAACTCCTTCAAGAATACAGGGAAGAGAAATTCAGCCGCAGAATTTCCTTAGCTTACTTAACTCACAACTGAAAACTTTCCTGGTAAGAAAGCAGCCTATTCAACTCGAACACTAGCTAAATGGTGAAAATGAACAGAAGGTAAAATACGAGAAGGACTATAATGACTAAAAACCGAAGAAAATCTAACCATCTACAGCTGGGCGACTATAAGAAAAAAATAATCTCAGACCAACCATGAGGATTTTCCCTTCATCTTCATGAATTTGTACTCGAAATATCTGTCTGTCCCCGCATACCAATGCCAACTCTCAAGTCATTCGTTCGTTCGTTCCTTCGTCTCGTCCGTCCATCACATATAGAGAAACTGTACTTGTTAAAACAGATGTGCTCTGGTGACTGGTGACAAGTGTCATTTGAAATGTGTGTAGGGAAAAACAAAAACGTTTATAAAGAAATAAGCGTACACACAACGCGTACATACTCCAACACACTTATACCACGTAATAGGGGCGTGCTAAGAAGGCTGCGTCGAATTTCATGAGACGACGGGAAAGGGATTCTCTCGGTCTCTTCATCTCTCTCTCTGTTCGGCATCATCTTGCTCCGAAACCGAAAATTGCATATACACAACACACTTGGGCTAACGATAAGTTTCGAAGAATAAATTTCACATTAGACTCAAAACCTCAGACTCTTTCATTATAACTCTATCTTTATATTAGTAGAATGTCTGTGCACGTACACACATACATAAGATATCTGTATATGTATATAAACAGCCCCAGTTTTTCATTTACAACTCATCTTGATCTTGCTTCTCTTCAGTTTCAGTGTCTCAAAGACATGCACGTTCGTCCTACACTCCTACATCATATTATTACATATTAGTTGAAAGGGCTGGACTCCTATTATTATCCTCATCTCATCTTCTCTCATTTTCATCTTGAGACGAAACGAAACGAAACAATTTTCATCATGAGAGTAGACTTAACGAAAATGACACAAAAGCTACATATTCCTCGCCCATTGCACAGGCTGTACTTCTACAGATACATATTATATAAGTAGTACAGATACGAGTATGTTTTGTCATTATGGTGTATAGACATTAGACAGTTTGCATATACAGATATATACAATATATGTAAAGTTAGTTGTAGTTTGTAGTTGTAGTTGTATGGGCAGTCGAGTTAGTTAGAAGTTGGGAGAGAAGTTGGAAGCTAGTTGAACATGATGGAGGATAGAAAACAATCATGCGAGAAATCTATTCTCTCAATATTTTGGTGAACACATGGAACTCAAAGGACGGATTTCCCACCGAAAAACTCTCCGCTCCCACTCTCAACTTCCAACGAATTTCCATTTTCACATCTTCATCTCCCTCCTCGCGTCTCTCTTTCTCCCATACATGTTGATACTCCTTCTCTTTCTTTCCATTAACATCCTTGGGAAGTTCTATATCTGTAAATGGGTAGTTTTTAATCCAACCCGACTGCCGTTGGTCCCGTTCAAATCTCTCTCTCTCTGTGGTATGTACATCCAAATTTAATGATGATATCAAGATGAACTGTGAAGCCGTCTGAACTCAGAAGATTTAAACCGGATTATAATTTTTCTTGATGTCATTCCATTTTATTCTTCGGTCATTAGTCCTTGAGTTTGGTCCCAATGAACGCCCCAATAATTCCATTATTTTAACTACAGATATTTTAACTATTTGCTCATTTTGAAATCTAACCTAACGATAAGTTATTTTTTACTGTCAATACTCGTAAGTGTATGTATCGTAAATA
Organism: Gisinianus flammeolus; assembly: GCA_034699125.1. Classification (NCBI taxonomy): domain Eukaryota; kingdom Metazoa; phylum Arthropoda; class Collembola; order Symphypleona; family Katiannidae; genus Gisinianus; species Gisinianus flammeolus. Next base: position 164,094 of record JAIUND010000001.1, on the reverse strand, counting down.
TAAACGTAATACTTTAAATATAGAAAGTTCCTGAGGAATATGGACAAATTCCTATTCAGAGTACTGAGAAGAAGGAGATGATGAGTTGAAAAACAAAACAAGGAAAAAGAGAGTGAAGAAAAAAAATTAGGTACGTGAAAACAGTTCAGAGAAAACAAAAAAAAAATCCAATCCAATCCATGAAGTGAAGTTGAAATTGGACGAGATGCCAGGCACCGAAAAAGTTTTTGAGACAGAACTTAGAATTTCTTTGAGTTTTCCGTCTTTCTCTCTCTCTTTCAGTGCATGAATCTCATCACATTCTCTCAATACATTGTAAAGCATTTCAAGTTCTCGTTCTGGTTCTCGTTCTGGTTCTGGTTCTGGTTGTAGAATATCCGTATGGATCTCTCTGTGTATAGTTGTAGTTATACATCACACATTATGTACAGTGTGTGTGTAGTTCATTTTATGCTCATGCAACTCATAGTCATAGTCATATTTATAGTCGGGTGCTCATGTTCTGTTCTACCGTATTGCCGTGGCCTGGCAGCGCTTGTCAGTCCAATAATAATACCATGCTCTTTTTTTCCTTCTCTCTCTCTCTCTCTCTCTCTCTCTTTCTCTCTCTCTCTGTGTTCTGTGCGACCTAAAGTTTTGCGTGCACATCGTTCGTCATTCGCGCTTGAAGGGTTTCATTTCTTTGACTGAAGTTTGAAGGTGGTATGGTAGTTCCATTCCATTCCATATGCACATTCTTCCAAGCCACTCCAACTCCCAATGTACGATATATAACTTGCAACTTCCCAATACAAAACGCAACCAACTACCAACTACTGAGTTTGAGTTTGAGTTTGAGAGAGCTCGAGCTTCAGTCTCAGTTTCAGTTTCACCATCGACTTTGTATCCGTCCGTCTCATATCACATACAAATCCCACTTTGACTTCACCAGCCCCAAAATACCAAATACACACACACACACACACACACATACACACTCTCTCTCTCTCACCGATATGATTTCCTTTTTGATATATGGAGAAGCTAATGCAAATGTATTCATAATAATAATATCGTACAGGAGAGAGAAAGAAGAAGAGAATTTGGGCGATACGAAGCGATGGGTTATGGTTTTGAATATAGAGATTCGTAGATTGAACTTGTCCATAAAAGTCACTTGTAGTTAAACCTAAATGAACAAGACCAAAAGGGTTCTCAATCCTGACATGACTCTCGTCGTCGTTCCACTGGGTTCTTTGAGGTTCAACTCACACACACACACACAACTCTCAGAGAGAAAAAATGTATGTGTGTGTGTGTGTGCATGTGGAATTGTGGAAGGGAAAAAAAGAAAAAGCGAGAAAGCACGAAACACGAAACACAAAATAGAAAACGACAGTCGGACATTTCTAAACAGGAAAATCTATTTCAAAAAATCATTAAATTCACATTCAAATGTCATGTGAAGTACAAAGAAAGTGAGTCGAGAGAGAGAAATTGAATATTATGACATTTCAATATGCTTACTACGTATTTCTCAATTCTTCCATGTAAGTACGGAAATACCAAGAGACTTTTCTACCAAATTTATAGACTCTGTGGTAGACTTTTTGTGTATTTTGTATCGTATATTTTGAATAAAAATCCCATTTGAAGTCCTTTCATTATTCTCTGTATGAATTTTGGATTTTGAGTTGAGAGGTTGAGTCATTGTCATGTTGAGATTGTGATTGGCGTCACGGTTGGCTGTTGGTTGTTGGTGGAAACGTTGGGAGGAAAAAGACTATAGAAATTGTGCAAACTACTACGAGCTAAAAGGAACGAGGAACTAGGACCGCGAGTATATATGTCTATGTATAGTTATGAACTGAAACTGAACAAAGATTCTATTCTGTGTGGATTCTCTTTATATTATATTATAATATAATATTCCATTCTGAAATGTTGATCCTTGTCCCTGTCAACAAGGAAAATGTGGGTGGGTGGCAAAAGTAATTTCTATAACCAAAGGGAGTGAATATTGAGAAGTGGAGGCGCCTCGGAACCCTTTTCATTTCATCTCTCTCTCTCTTTCGTCTCATCATCATCAATGCCTTCACGTTCAAGTTGTAAGAGTTTCAAACATATATTATCAAAAAATCATATCTACACTTTCCCATATACGTAACCATACAGATACAGATACAGATACCGCAGTTATAGTTGTACTAAACAAGAACATAACCGTCTAACGAAACCCAACAGACCAAAGATCCACAAAAAAATATATATATCGTAGAGATAGTGTGTGTGTAGTTGTGTAGCTACTACGATTGCTTTTTAATATGTAATGCAGATAAAAAAAAAACCTCGTGATGATATGGCTGATATGGCTCATGATGGTAATAGTGATTCCGCTTACACACTGTGAATTAAATATGTAAATAATATTATTAAATGTTGAGACAAATGGGGAAAGGCTAGAAAAAAGTATTGTTTTCCATTTGGAGGGAATTAGAAACGGATTACATACTAATCGTAATGGGGTGCAGTTTTCAGTGTGCCGGAAGACACTGAAAACTAGGAATTAAGGATAGAAAAAAATTACAAAGGGAAAAGTGTACACGCAAACTGAAGCTCGTCCTGTTTCTGTTTTGTATTTGCTCCAAAGGAAATCAATGAAGCTCAACGACTCGTGATTAAAACTCAAGACTTTTGAAGCCTATATCAAAAAGAGGGACGATCTACATAAAACATAGAGTAAAAGTTTGATGACTGATTAAATATACTTGGTAAGATATGTCTTCGTAGTTGCATGATATGATATGTGCATGTGTTTTATGCGTGTGGACAAAGTTTTCCTTCCATGGAGATGATGAGGATGATGTATTCTAATTCTAATGTAAAGTAATGTAATGAAGAAAGGAAGGATCTGTATGGTAAGGTGATGGAGGAACGCTCATGAAATCCTCTGTTCACAAGGTACACCAGTGAACAAATCAACAAAAAATCCTATCTTGGATTCTCTCGTCAAGATTTCCCACTTTTTTAAATTTAATGCAGTAGATGTTTAGAAATATCTGTATAGAGATTTTGAAATCGCAGGTTATACACCTAGAGCCATTTTGTTGTTTGTCCCTGTTTGTGTTGTTTATATGTTTTGGAATTATTTTAGAAAACGTTCCTTTGTCAGGATTGTGATTATCTGTATTCTGTACCTAGAAATTATAAATTATAAATTATAAATTACGAATTAATTGATTAGTTGATTAGAGATGAATGCAAAATTTATTGTCATGATGGCAATTTGGTGGATGGATGGGGAAAAGAAGTCCTATATCCGTATATATTCAGTAGTGTAAGGATAATCTACGTAGGTATGTATTCTACGTTCTACGACAAGTAGTATGAAAAATGGAATGGAGCACCTTGAGAACGGAGGGGATGTGACCAAGTTGGTCGTCTATATTCACTGGGGTCACAGCAGGCGGTACGAAAAGGTTTCGAGCTGCCACTGTACACACACAGACTCTTCTCGTCTAGTGCAAAAGATCTCAAACAATATCTGTCATTCAAACCTCGGAAAATTCTTTATTCCTCCATTCAAGCTCAACACCCAAATACTCTCTCTCTCTCTCAGCCCATGCACAATATGTGTGTGTGTGTGTGTTTGTGTTGTGTACTATATCTATTATTAGGGCATGTACATCTTCACTCTTTTACGCCCGTTCCCAAAATCCCTATAGCATTTCCATATACCTACAATGTATAAAATATATCGTACATGTCGATTTTCATATTCTGTTCTAGACTGTAGTAAAACTGGAAATAAGGATATGGAATCAAATCCGTGTACAGAGATACACATGATTCTCTATAATAAATTATGGTCCGTGTTCTTGTATGATGAGTATGAGTGACTTTTCTAAACAGACTTTTCCTTCAGTTTTCTCTCTCCCTCTCTCCCTCTCTCTCTCTCTCTCTCTCTCTTTCGTCTCTCTTTTGCTCCTTTACTTTTCACAATTTATTATCTAACACACTTTGCTCTCCGACAATACACATGATATTTCCATATTGAGCATATTGAAAGAGTTGAGAGTGTATTTATAAGGACACGACACACACTATGTAACTCCACATTGGCAATAGCACTGGCCTTCTTTCCTCCAAGATTTCCTTTGACAATTTGACAGGAGTGAGAAAAAAGTCAAGAAAAAAAAAATCCTTTTCCCCCTTTTGCCGTTCTAGTTCATTCTCAATATCAAAAGCACACGAGAGAGAGAGAGAGAGAGAGAGAGAGAGAAAGAGCCTTTGGGCTTTGAATTAGTTTCTATGATGAATCCAATTCGGATTGGAGCTTTTTCATATATGTAGTGCTATAAATACGAATGTGTGAGGAGAGTCAGGTGACTTTTTATGAGGACACGTCAAGCGCCTATATGTAAAAAAAAAGGACAGTCATTAAAAGACAATTTATTAAATCGTAACGGTATGACTGAGAATGAAACAAAGTACGATGAGAAAGGTCTAAATCTGCATCTACATGAACTTTGATAGTGACTGCGTAAATGTACAAAGTGTAAATTAAAAAATATCTATGGGTATATACATATTTAGAATTCAAATCATTGACAGCTGACAGCTGACGCCTGACCGAGTCCATCCACGCTAAAATATTGAGAATCGTTTAAGTGCGGCAATGGCAGGAGCTCGCGAGCTCCTCATTTTGGTTTATTACGAAATCAAGATGACTTTCATAAAAAAATCTGTAGCGTATCAAGTATGAACTGGGCATCATCGATTAAATACTACATATAAATATGTGCAGCAACTCTCAATAATGAAAGTGAGTCAGGCGGAGAATTTAGATTTAGAGTTTGTTTCTATATTTCTGGGCTGCTCAAAAGTTTTCGAGCACATTTTATTTCGTAGACATGAAACTTTATAAAATGCAAGTGAAAAATTAAAATGTGAATAAAATCCGGGGGACGTCCACTATGGAACATGGAAGAGGTTTAATAGTCATTTAATTCTAATTCGATAGGTCCCGAACCCAGCAATGGCACGAATGATCTCTTCGACCATTTAGGATTTAATTTGAATTTTTTTTTGTGACAATGTGTAAAAGGCCGCAAGGGTTACGATGCAAGAAAAAATCATGAGGGATAAAATAAATAATAAACACACACACACGCAAGAATCCTTTGACTAGCTTGATGTTGACTGACGATTGATATTCCATTAATCGAAATGGATTTATGATTCCAAAGTGTGGGTTGATTTTGATATTTGATATTTGATTTTTGACTTTGACTTTCCATCATCTGCTCACCTCACCTCACCATCGCCTCTTTAGGCATATCTGCAATATTAGGAGGGAAATCCTAATCCTAATCGTAATTGCATAATCATAATGATATGTCGATGCCATCTAAATTCAGATTCAGATTCTAAGCGTGTGTATTCATGTGTGTGTGTTCAAGTCCCTCTTTTAGATTGTTTTCATTTCATACCACAGTGTAATGAAATGGCTGCACATACTTGGTTCCTTTCGTTGCACACCTACGTACATATATATATATATATATATTGTGCATGCATCCGATCTGTCTGATTTTCAATCTTGATCTGATTCTGATTTGAATGAAAGCCCAGCGGCGGTGTATATACATTTTCCTTTATGCAATCTCCAAGAGTAACTCACTTGATTTTGATTTCTATTTGACATGATGGGTGGTAAAGTCACTGGAGATTTGAGTCAAGCCAACGCGTAACTACACGCAAACAAAAACTTTCTATTATTTATTTTTTATACCAAATATTAGGAAATTTAAATGTCAACCTTACAATTCCTCAATTCCTCAATTTCAATTTCAATTTAAATCCAAATTAATGAATCCAAAATAATCTGAGCTCTGAAGTCAACTGTTCCAAAGTTTCTTCAATCAGATTCCAAGTTTTTGAAAGCAACAAAGGAATTTGTAGTAGAGTTGAAATGTTGAATCCTATAGTATTTTACCAGCGCTATCAAGAATGGGAATTTACCTTTCATACCCTCCATTTCCTTCACATGTTTTAACGAGAGTTTAAAGAGTTTTCGACTCACTACCTATATGAAGAAACCCTTGGACTGTACCAGCACTATCTGTTTGTGCAGTAGAATAGAGTTTGGGCTTATTCAAAATTCGAGTATTTTTCATATCTGTATTGTTACAGCATACAAGTCGTGTAAGAAAAAGTACACAAATAGAAAATCTCTCTTATTCCATTGCATTCATTTCATTTCCTTCAAGATTGACGATGAGACCTGAGAACTCAGAGAGAGAGAGAGCTCAGAATATTTGTCGGTCAAAATACAGATACAGCTGAGAGAGAGAGACAGAGAGAGAGAGAGTTGCTTTGGTGTGGATGTTTCAAGTAAAAGTTTTGGTTACCTCCCTATTCATGGTTGGGTTCATGCAGAGTTTTCCAAAATATGATTGGCACGGCGAGGGAAGCCTTCCATTACTATTTCAAATCTTACGTCGCCCATCACAACCATTCCATACGATGCCAAGGCAATGCAAGGCAAGGCAAGTCAGACTGTAACCATAGTCCGTCAAGTCAAGCAAGCTTTTGACATACAATACTTAAGCTGAGTTAGTCTTTTCGTTTTGTGTGTGTGTGTGGATTTTCCTTTTTTCCTTTGCATTTTCAGCTCAACTTTTAGTCCACCTAAAGTCTCTCGTTTCTATTTGTATGATATTTTCTTCCTCGTCTCCTCACTTCTTATATAGATAAAGCCTAAAATTCTTTCAGAGGACACTTTATTTCATATTCATATTCACATTTTTTCCTTCTAGCTTTCCCTCTCTCGTCAAGCCTTTTGTAAGCTCCTCAAAAGTTTTTTAATGTGTCTTTTAGTATCTGTATAGATTGCTGTACGTACAAAATCAGAATCCAAATATATCCTCGTTTGTTTTGTTGTGTTGTACAACACGACATGAAAATTATATAGACAAAATAGGGATTTCTCGTTTTGATGTTTGGGTTAAAAAATTTATGGTGCATCATGAAATAAAAGAATTTTTTTTTTGCATTTCATTTTATATTTGTAAACTCCCAGAGATCTCTGATCTCTGAGAGTAAGTCAAAATGGAAAATGGAAGAAATAAAGACGAACAGAAATAGCTAGATGTATATAGAAATAAAAGCTTTCAGGAATGAATTGAAGGCCTTTAAAATCAAATTTTTTTTTTGTATAGAGTTTTTCTTTCGGATATTGAACGGTGGTCCAATGTTTTTGGAATATCAGTAACAGTAAAAGAAGGATCGTGAGCGGATCTTGTGTAGGTTTGTTGTGGGCATACGTAAGGGATAGCCTGAACCCCCTGGTGAAATCATGAATATGCATTTGAAATCAAAAACAATTTTCTAGACAATTCGTCAAACTCCAACTTGACTCCGACAGAGAGCCAAAGCCGCAAACTTTATGGTTTTCCCGTTCATGTAGTAAATGGAGCCAAATCCCTCTCTCTCTCTCTCTCTCTCTTTCTTTCAGACTCTCGTCACCCACATCTCTGTCTATATTTTCTACCAAAACATGAAGCAATATGGAGTCTGCCGCTTTCCTCTCTCCAGACTTTCCCCTTTACAAGATAAATAAATAAAAGTTTATTCATGTACCAATAAAATTATTGAAGATGTTTTACTATCAAATTCGGAATTTGAACCGAATTAAAAAGAAAATCAATGGAGAGAAAGAGAGACTGTGAATTTGTAATTTGAAAAGTCTGTGTAGGATGGAAATGGTCAATTTTTATATCTCTGTGTATTGAATTTTGTGTTGGTTTTCTGTCGTCTGGATTTTTTGGGGGATTTGGGATTTTTTTTTTTTGGATGTGATTTGAGAAAGAAATGAAATGGCCAGTGAATTTGATGGTGAAAAGACAAAATGTAGCAGTGAACATTAAATTTGATGTGGACAGAGACTTGAACGGTATAAAAAGATTAGAAAAAGACTGGGGAATATTGTGAGAAGACATACGAAGGAGGAGAATAAAGAGGAGGACAAGAAGAAGAAAAAAAAGTTTACAAATGTTACAGCCAAAATCACTGCATTAAACCTATTGAACCTCATAATCTCATTTATTATCATTGAAGAGCGACTTAACTCTGCAATAAAATGTTCCATAATTCTTTTCTTTATGGGGGAAAATCTCGTAGTTTCATCAGATGAAATCACCCATTTTGTTCCTTAGCAAAGGTTTCTCTGCATCTTCTTCTTGTTCCTTCGTTTTCTCGTCCCTGAAATGGAAACATTTCAAGTTCCACTCACATTCAGACTTGGAATTTTCTTCTCTCTCTCTCTCTCTCTCTCTCTCTCTCTCTCTCTCTCTTTCTCCTTTTCTTGGAATCCGCTCAGATTTCCTCCAATTTCCTTGCAAGAAAGCCAACGCCAAAATCCGGAAAAGAAACGGACTTAAAATTAATAATAAAGCTAATGTAATCTCGTCGTTTATTATTTTAAAGTACCTACTTTTTTCCACGACTTCTCTTTTGCCAATGTCTTTATTGTTCATTTTTCTTGTGCCAGTTGCGGCCGTGAGCCGTCATGGAAAGAATAAAACTCATAGTGATTAAAATCGTACAGTCAATTCTGCTGGCAATGTCCAACAGATTCCCCGGATTTTCCTTTATTTCATATTTTCCAAGTACATATACAAAAACTAAATTGCAGGGAATAGAAAATGATAATTTTCCGTGTGCACACATAAATAAATAAAAAATCAAGTAAAGGATGGCGATTGGCAACAGAGAGAGACAGAGAGAGAGAGAGAGAAATACTTGAAAAAATAATCCAGCGACTAGAAAAAAAAGGCAAAACACAAAATACAACTCACGTGTATAAGGAAGGAAGAAAGAAAAAGAAAAGAGCGACGAAGAGAGAGAGAGAGAGAGAGAGAGAGGAAAAAAAGATGAAAAGATGAGATGAAAGTAGAGTAAAGTTGTGTAGTAAAGTCCTCAAGACTGTAAGTATGGCAGGCAGAGTATTTTTTTCGTCTTTTTTTCAAGAGGGCCAAAATCAAACCATGAGTTTGGTTCAAGTAAAGTGTAGACGGACTTTGCTCGCTCTCTCTCTCTCTCTCTCTCTCTCTCTCTCTCTTGTGAAGACTTTTGTACAGATCGTGAGAGTTTGCAACCCGCTACGTACATACAGAGAATAATCTATCATCGTCTTAGAGGGAAAAAAAGTGGGGCTTGCTGGGAAATCGACAACTCTTGTCCAAAATGACGTGAGCGAAGTCGGTTCTCTTCTATGTGTGTATGGATTTTTTTTCGCTGTTGATTCTCTGTGTTGGCCGTTCCTTCCTTCGTTCATTCCATTCGTTCAAGGAAGCACTCGTACACACAGTCCACAGTACACACACACACACACTCATACAAGGATCCATCCAGTTGTATACATATTCTTCAATTTCTACGCAATCCGATTCACTCCATGACCTGGCATGCCACGATCCTCTATATATATACTGCCCACACTCTACACGTCGCTTGTCTCTCTGTAGTTTCTCTCTCCTTATCCTCGTTTTCCATGAAATAGAAATAGAAAATGAAATAGAAATTTCCCTCTTCTTCCAGTCCATCTCAAATCAAGGCTACTCACAAAATGTTCAAGTACCATCAAACAAACCCTATAGGAAATGATTTTATATATCAAATATACCAGAGAAACATCTACGGAATTCAATCCTACATGTATACGTACACACTAAAATTGCTGGCATATTTCACAAATATTTCATCATTGAAATTAACCAGATGCTCCCCAAATAATTCCTGAGTGATTCACTCTCGAGATTTTTTTTTTTTTTATAGAAAATAAGAACTGGAAGTCTGTCACTTGAGGACTTGAGGTAAATGAAGATTTCTCATGGGTTAAAAGTTAAAATTTATCCATTCAACCAACGAAATTTTCAAAATTGGAAATTCGATTCAAGATTCAAAATTCGGAATTGAAGTCGTTATGGAAATTCAAAATTCTACATGGATGATTTTATATGAATTTTCCTTTGGAATTAAAAATGATTGGAGAAAGGAAAGATAAAGACGAGGACGAGGATGAAGACGGCTTTAGAACCGGAGAAAAAGATTGTCGAGGAAATAAAAGGAGCAATAAGGAAAGTTTCCTCCTCTTATGATAAAAATTCGCTCTCTGGTTTCTTCTCTTTTCTCTCTTCTCCGTTTTATTTTTACCATTTTCATCCTGGTTGGTTCCGTACGGATTTTCCTTCTCCACTTCCACTCTTTTTGACTTGACTTTGTGGTTTGAGACTTTTAGACTTGAGGCCAAAGCATGTGTGTTTGAGAGAGAGAGAGAGAAAGAGAGAGAGTTGCGGGTGCATCACAGTTGAGAGAGTTTTTATCGTGGTCGTGACTCCCCACGCATACGTATTTTTTGCCAATTTGCTGATGGTTCAAGTTGAAACAAGGGGACGATCTTGATCTCCTAAAAACAGATGACAAAAAGCTCTCGTAATAGTAACAGTAATAGCCCACACGGTTCCTTGTTGGTTCTTACTCAAAACTCAGAGTTTCCTCTCCTTCTCCTACTCCGTCTCCTCTTCTTCATCTCTTTTCCTTTCCCGTCGTCGTCTCCTCCGAAAAAGACTGCAAGACAACTGGAGTCACTTTCTTTCCATTGCATTACATTACATGACATTGTGCAAACAAGCTCTCTCCCTCTTTACTACCTCCATACAACCGTGTACACAAGGACTATAGTACTCTCTCTCTCCTTCCTCTGTAATCTATTACATACATTTTCGTTTAGAACTTAGAACCTCCGAGCAATATTCCACATATTTTCTTTTAGCTTTTTCCTCTTTACTGTTTCCACTCTCAGTGCGCGCAAAATAAGAGAGATTTATATTCCTGTATCAAAAATACACACTCACACAGTCAGAGCAGAGCGTAAGCGTGAAGCGCGTTAAAACACTTCCGTAATCCACAGAATATCAGGGGTGCCTACAAATTAAACGAATGTTTGTTACGTATATAGCAAAACAAAAAAAAGTAAGCAAAGGAAAAAACATGGTCGACAACAAAAACATGCAATGGGTTCATTATCAACCAAAAAAATCTTATCTTCTCCGATTCCTTCCTTGTAAATGATTTTGTGTTTTTGTGTTGTTGCTTGCTTAAGCATTTACAAATAAAACGAAACGAAACGGAGGGGTTAATTGAAAAAGTATAAATAACCATAACCATATACATATGAGAAAGGGATTGTTTTAAAATATTTGGAGTGAGAGGAAATTCATATGAGTACTTATACAGTACAAGTGATTATTAGTTGGGGAGCTCAAGTGGATTTATTGTGGAGGAATCTCCTCAACATGGTCGATTCCAAGTGAGTATTTTTAGATATAAAGTAAAGTACAGAGAAATGAAATCTACTTGAGAGAGTTTGTGTGTGTGTAGGTGTAAATGTTGGATTTTGGATGTTGGATTTTGGATGGGAAAAGAAAAAGTAAAGTCTACGTACCGTGTTTGTGTGTGTGTGTGTGTGTGGCTATGTGGAGTCTCTAGACTTCTTGTACTGTTTTAATATAGAGATAGACGGTGAGTTGAAATGGAAGGAGAGAGTGGAAATGAGAAGAGAGGGAGAAGGAAAAGGAGAAGGCGAAGGGAAATGTTGCAAAAGGCAACACAGTAAGAGTAAGAAGAGACGGCGAAAAAACACAGAGGGTTGGTTGATCTGGACTATGGGTAGAAATGAGAGAGTAAAGAGTAACAACTTGAGCAGAATAATTCAGCCATCAACGAGACATTCAGACTATTAATCTTTGTCCGATTTATGAGAAATTTTCCCCCGTTGGTTTTCTTTGGTCAAAAATCGGACGGAGGAAATGTGTAGGTACATGTGAATGTACATGTGATGTGTGTGCAGTGTGCATGTGCATGAGCATGAGTGTTTGTGTGTGTGTGTGTGTGTGAGTGTGTGTGCATAAAAGTTTCCACATTCTATCTGGTATTCTTCCTTGATTTTTTGATTCTATTCAATCAAGTATCATAAACAGCTAAAATAACACTTGGTTTCTTTTTTTCTCTTTCGTTTTTTTTAGTATAGACGAGGAAATACTTTTAAAGCAGTAAAGCACTTCCAATAGACTCCCAAAGTCCGCGTTGAGCATTGGACGAAAAAAAAACATTGAAAATCTGTCAATGGACAAGTTAAAAGCTAATGACTTTTGCATGTTTGCAAGAACGAGAAAACGAGAATACACATTGGATTCTACAATTCTACTGTACGTTTCTTTTCCACAAAATTTCAACTCGAAATGACTCATTTAGAATTGAATTGGGTCTGACAAAAGGAAAGGAAAGGACAAGGGAAAAAATAAAAAATTATCAGTACCTTACAATTTTATTTCTGTGGAAAATTTGGGAAACTTTTGTGAGAAATGATTATTAATTTGAAATAAACGAGGCATTTTACATTTAGCAGACTGGACAGGAACAGATTGTGAGTCTCTCACGTTCTACAAACGAGATTCTCCCTGGACATTGGAAATTGGACATTGGAAGTAACTGCATTTAGCTTTAACTTCTATTTCCGTTAGTCAAACACAATCAGAGAGTCTTTTTCTCACCTTCAAACGCTGTCTTGTAGTCTCGTGTGACGGATACAAAATACAAATTCTTCTTCTTTTACATTTGAACTTGAGGTTCTGTCTCTACTTGTGAGGACAAGTAAAGGTTTAAAAATACTCATTAGCATATAAGCATGAGCATGAGCATGATGATGGTGATGGTGATGGTGAGAAAAGGGTCAAGAAAGTCATAAATTTTATTTTGTCTGCTCACTGTCCTCTGTGTCGTGAGTTCATAAAAGTGAAATTATACTGCTTTTCACTCAAACCATCTCCTTTATTGAATTCACATGGATGCTGATGCTCACGCTCACGCTCGGAGAGCTGAGAGACTGTGAGGAAGCTGGAACTGAAAAAAAGGAAGTCCTGTGGTCCTTCATCTTGTGTATATTTTGTACTTTCCTATCCAACTCCCAGAGAAATCCAGCTGTTTTCAATAATGGATAAATTGTATGTATTTATATTGTGGACTCATGAGACCTCCATCATTCCAATTTCAAATGATAATACACGCTGACCAAAACCAAAAAGGGAAATCATTTGACCTACCTTAACAATCTCCCTCAAATACAACCCGAACATGATTCTCATTTTATTTCTAGCCTCAATCCTCACAATTCAAACTCAACTCTCAAACCTTCTTTCGTATTCGTATCGGTGGTACACAATTAATTTGTATGGAATGGAAAACTCTGATTGATAATTAATAACTTTGAACTCAAGTCCAATTCTCGGCTGCATCGCGTAACGGAAATTTCTATCACTACGATAGTTGTCGTTAAATAAATAAATAAATATTGCAATTGAAACTAAGCCGTGACTGGACTTGAAATTTCAACTTTCTTATTTAGCTAGTTAAATGATAATTTTCCGACTATTTGTTTAAAGTTTGTCTCGTCTCGTCTTCTTTTTTTGATGCTATACTGCATTTGGAGTTTTTTTCAACCCAAACAAAAGTTAACTTTGTGAACAGAGAATGAAAAACATCTCGCAATAAAAATAAACAAAATCAAGGTGCGTCAAATTGGAAAACAAAAACAAAAATATGTTTTCCTTTTCCTCGTACATTTTTTTCTCATGTCTTCTTCTCAGCATCCTCATTTTATTTTTACACCTTAAAAAATCAAAGCAGTCAGCCGAAAATCATGCAACTCTTTCAAAGAATGAATTCTCTACATCTTTGAATTTGTGCATGAAGCGATTTCACACGAGGTAAAATGTCCTATTTGTACTGTACTCGAAACTATATATGCAGAGACAAGGGAAAAGTCATGCAATAATTGAGCATTGCGATATATGGGGAAAGAGAAATTTAAAATTTCCTATTGAACAGTTTTAGCAGTTACAAAGCTATTGAATATCAATAAAACCTGGAAAGTATACATGAGCAACTATTTGTTTTTGACTATACATATAGGAAAAGAAAAACATGTGAGTCTCAATACAATACAATACACACAATTCTCATGTATTTCCTCATCGTGGTTTTATTCTCTCAATTTTAGATAGTCCCCTACACATGTACGATAAACATGTAGACAATTTACCATTTACATTCACAAGACTCGCACATGTATGAAAAAGAAAAGGAATAAGAAAATTGAAACGTCCGCGTGCTTGAAGAAGAAGAATGAAAATGTTTCTCATCTTCATCTTGTCCACAGTCTACAGAGATTTTTTAGAGTCCGAGCAAGAAATACAGAAAGAGAGAAGGAGAGAGAGAAGACTGAGCCACTTGCTGCGTGCCTTGTTGACTCAGCATTTTATTGCTCAATGTATGGTTTGTGAGTTTGTGGGTAGCGGAAAAAGAATACAGATATAGTACAAGCCAAAGAAATACACACACACAAACAATTGTGCACATCAGTATGGCTATAAATAAATGTTTTTTATATGGAAGAGATTGCTTAATAAAGTCCACACACACACTGCCCAAAGTTAGAGAGTCTACAGAGACAGAGACAGAGACACATAGTACACATTTGAAATGGAATAGTAGAAAAATACCGACAGACACAGACACACAAGTTTTTTGAGCATGGAGAGAGCTGACAAAATAGTCAAAGGATTTTCCCTTGTAGTCCCTTAGAATGATCTCACGATTCTCAAAAAAACTCAACTCCCGTCATCATCATGGCTCTCTGAATAGACAAACTAATTTTATTATTGCATTACAAACTAAACACACGCACAACGCATATAATACCGAACAATATACACATATCTGTACAGTGTAGTTTGTATACAGGAACAGTTCAGTTGGAAATGACTCTGCTCTTGCTATTGCTATTGCTATTGCTCTACCATTTTTTAGCATTTAACATTTGACGTAGTGTATAGTTGAAGCTTTTTGCTTTGGTGCCTTGGCTTTTTGGATTCCTCAAGCGAGCCGCCTCTTCCATCGTCTCCATAATAATCTATATTATTATATTGTTGTTATCCTCTGGGTGCTCGTTTTGATTGTCAAAAATACATACAGGCATATCATTGTTATAGACATGTGAATCCGTAGTTGTATACAGTATGTAGAATCGAAATAATAATAATAATAATAATACATAGTACAACGAAGGAGAGCTTCACAAAGTGAAAATCTCATGTTGCCCTCCGGAATTGCGGCATTCTCTCTCTCTCTCTCTCAGCTACTGCTTTCTAAACCTTTTCAATACACAAATAATAAAGCATTCAACTCTTTTAATAATACTACAAGTAGAGAATGCAATTTGAACGTTCACACAATGCTCTCACAGCTACGCTTTAACATCCTCACACAGAGACTTTCTTTCTCTGTGTGTATACTTTAATTGTCAGGTTTTGTACATTTTTTTCCTTCATTCATTTCACGTAGGCTCTTGTTCTTTCATACATTTAGTGAGAAATTATGGCTACTTGTCCTCTATTCCTTTCAACTAGTCACATTGTAGTCATGTGTACAGAAACCTTCGAAATCACAAGCAAATGCCAACTTTATTCATTTGATTTTCTCTGTATTCGAATTGTTTCTCAAAAAAAAAACGGGCCGTATTTTGGTATTTTTCAAGATCAAGATTCGGTTTTCGGAATCAAACAATGTGGGGAATCCGGATTTTTTAAGATGTCTCCTGAATTGTCCCCTTTTTTTCTCGGCATTTCACGTGTAGTTTTTTTTCTTGATTTTGAGTTTCCTCGTGATTGATTATTGATAAAAAAAAAAAAGAGATTCAATTTGAGAAATAAAGAATGTGAAATTTTTTGAAGAGATTTTGTGAGTGCTCCATGTACGATGAACAATAAGCTGAAATGTGTGTGTAAAAGAAGAGAAGGAATTCTTTTAAAACACTTGGGATTTATCCGAGGATTTTGGTTGAGCTGTGACAGGCGAGTTACATTTGATATTGATATGCCCACGAGGATAAAACAGATAAGTAGACATTGGCAAAGAAGAGAGAGAAAGAGAGAGACAGAGAGAGAGAAACGGAGGAGCGATAAAGTACATATCAACGTGTAATCGTCAACCTCAACATATCTTGTAGACTTGTTTAGTGTGTAGCCTAGCCAAAAGTGAGTTGAGAGATGTTCCCGGTCTGTTTTTGAGAACAGTATTATCTCTATCTCTATCGGTATGGTTTACCTACTACTACGGACATCCTATTGTTTGTGTTGAGTCTATAGGTAATTCTTCCAAAGAGATGAGACGAGATGAGTACATATATCGCCGAGTGAGTGAGTCGATGTGTGTGTGTGGTGGGAAAAAATCGTAGTAGTAGATGTGTTTGAGACCGTTTATTATGATTTATTAATCGTTGAGAGTCCTCTTAATTTTCCTCCACTTTATCAACAGACACGGGCCGCTAGAGCATTCACAATCCTCCGTCGTCTCCTTATCCTTTTTTTCTTCTCTCTCTCTCTTTCTCTCACTTTCTAGACGCAAAACGTTCTTCTTCTCTCACTATGCTCTGATTTGAACACATTTCTCATGATTGTTTCATCTCACGTCAAATTCATCATCTCACAATTTCCCATTTTACACACGCATTTTTTTCCTCTCTCTCTCTTTCCCAAATCCAAGTTTCACGAGCCTTGTTTTATAGAATAGTCAGCAAGTTCCTCATTTTAGTTCATTTATTAGAGGATAGCTACGATTTTATTTTAGGTGTTTTGATTATTTCAGATTTGTTGATTAAAATATGCATTAAAAAATTGGAATACAGTAAAGATTTTTAAATGTCCCTTTTATTTTACTTTGCCTTAAAATTTGTAACTCAAACTAACGAGAATTTTTGTAGACTGTGAATTCATTTCATTGAATGAAATGAGAAATGACGAGTTGTTGGACTTGACGCGATTCCCGATGTGATGAGATGTGAGATTTTTAGATTTGAGTCTGAAGGCAAAGATGAGCGTTGAGCGCTCAGTCTTTTGTCGATTTTCTAAAGGAGTTGAATGAGAAACGAAAGGGTTGAGACGTTTCCCTTTTGATTTCTTTTCCTATAGGCATCTTAATACATTTCTTGAGACGACCGAGACGGAGCTGAGTGGAAGATTTCCACAGAGATGTCTCGAATGATGCTTCCACCCTTTTACGATCTTTCAAATATCTGGAACCTCCACAAGCTCTCTCTACGGATTCCCATCAAAACATTCAAAACCGGAAAACTTACTCATGAAAACCCCATTATAAGAACTTTAACTTTTTTTAGCATTTAATTACGATGAAGATGACGAGATTTTACACGGTTAAATTACAAATACGAATTTCGAATTTCGAATTTGAATCAAGTTGAGAGATTCGGCTAGATTTCTAGACAGTTTGAAGCTCTCAAATCCATACACATAAAATAAATTGATTATACAAGAATGAACAATGAACAAAGTGCCGCGGTAAAAAAAATGTGAAATTCATGGAAATTGGTGTAAAATGTGCGTTGTTACAGGATGGAAATGAAATGGGATTGATATCTGAATCTGTAAAACGGACGGAGATGAGATGGAAGAGAATTGTGAGGATATGTGGGGATATTGGAATATTGGACTATACTGATACTGATACTGAGAAATGTCGGGTGGGTTGGGACTTTGATGCGAGAATATGAAGATGAAAGGGAAAGCAGCTGTGTGAGTTGAATCCATTGAACAATTCCATTACGAAAAGGGAGTATTATTAAAGGCAGGAGGAAAGATTATACATGGAAGATCTCTTCTTTTTGCGGAGAGGCATATGGTATTTAGGAAAGAGAGAGAGAGAGGAGAGAGAGAGAGGACATGTCAATCCAAGAGGTCGTTCATCATTCTGTGTCACTCTCTGAAGTCGCCTCTCTGCCCTATGTGCATACATGCATATGTTGAGAGGGCGGTCTTAAAACCTCCCTAAAACTTTCATATTATGTAACGTCATAGTGCTCAGCGTGTAGTTGTAGTGTGTAATATCCTGGACTCCAACTATGAGAGACTTTACCCATCTTCTCTCTCTCTCTCTCTCTCTCTCTCTCTGTCTCTCTCTCTGTTTTCCAAGTCCACCATCATCTACATAATTATTCTCCCTTTCATCAAATGATGAGCACTATTAATCCGGGAAATTCCTACAATTTCATAATCATTTCCCTTCACATTGCGCCCACCCAAAAATATCTTCCTTGTCCCCCCTTAATTAACTATTTCCCCAAATATCTCACATACAACTCGGCATATTTTAATCCAAATTACTTTTTTAAACCTCTACTGAGTAATTTCTCCAAGTGCCATGGAGAACCAACTGCAATTATTAGTTATACGTTATACTATGTAGAATGTCAGTTTGTTTTGTCAGATTCCACGAGCACGTATTTCCACTTAAACAAGGAAAATCTGGAGAGAACAAAAGCGAACAAGAGAGACTAAAAAAAATAAAATAAATGACAGACAAATTAGTTGAGGACTGGAAGAGTTGCAAGAGAAAACTTTGTGGATATAGTCGGTAAGATTTTTAGTTTTTACAGATAGTAGAGAGTCCATCCCTGATTGTATTATACATAAGTATTACAAATAAGGAAAGCAAGTTAAAGTTACAGGATGTCAATGAGGAATGAAGAAGAATGTTTTGGAAATCATCATCCCCGAGTTCCTGTGATATTTGGGAAAAGAGTTTTGGATTCGAATGGGAATGGATGAGGAATTCAAGTGAGGAATAACAAGCAATGGGAAACGAAGCAACACCCAATATTTGCCATTCCAAGATGGTGTGTGAGCCTTCCTCCACGACACTTTTGATTGACAGGTCCATGGAAATGCCAATGCCAGCAAAAGGGGTAACTAAAATTACAGATTTCCCAACTTACAAATCTACAGATTCAAAACTACAAACCCACACACATCCTGACTTGTACAGAAAAAGAAATACGATAGAAAAGTTAGTCAAGTATGAGGAAAAAGATCTGGTTGAACTCAACTGGTCTCAACGGGTTTTAGATTTTACACACACATAGAATACTTCCGTACAAAGTACAAACCTTCTTGAGCTATCGAATATTGAATATTGAATATTTTGTTTTGTCGTCGTTGTGTGGAATCGCGACTCATAATTTCATTTTCTAGTTTTGTACTCTGTGCTGAGAGATTTTCTAGTCGTTTAATTACTTCCTTAACTTGATCATCACCTGAATTAATTTTGTTTATCTTGTTGGTGTCTTCACGTTTTCATCGGTGGGGATCATAAATCAAATGGGAATTCACAGTTTTGAATTTTAAACGAGACTTGTTGTGAGTGTAAAGTGTAATTCATATTTTGAATTTTGAATTTTGAATTCACATTCGTATACCGATTGTTGTACGTAAGTAAAATAGAATGTGAATACGAATAGAATGTACAGATAGGTTGTAAACGTACGAGTGTGTGTGAGTGCACGTGTGTGTGAGCGTGAGTTTGCGGGTGAGCAAAAGGGAAAAGACAACGTTTTTACAGCCGGATGAACGGGGCTCATCATCACACACCATGAATTCAAGGTATTGCTCTATAATTAATCATTTTCAAATCTTGTTTGGAAATCTTTAAATAAAAAAAATCAGAGTGTCACAAGTCAAAGTCAAAGTCAATGCAAAAAAATGTTTACACATTCTCTTCCAACTACAACACAAAACAGGCTTCAAGTTAAAGTTAAGGACTTTGGTTTTGATTTTGGTTAAAATCTATCTATCAAAATGATGGGAGTCAAACTAAAAACTAAAAATGGAAATTACTTATGAGTAAGTAGTTGTATGTATAACGGGGTTTTCAGGTGAATACAAGTTTTACCTTCACATGTTTTTGGTATGAAAGTAATGGGAAAATTCAGGTTGTTGAGGTGAACCTTATTCGTGTTGGTTGGGAAGTAGGGAATTGGGGGAAAAGTTGCAATTAATATCATCATGTGGAAATCATACCGTATAGGATGCGAGGACAGCTCATGTTATTTAGTTTGGTATTAGACGGAAAAGTCCCTCCAGCTTAAAAATATTTTTACCGAAAGACCGAAGAGAGACGAAAGAGACAGAGGCAGAGAGAGAGAGAGAGAGAGAGAAGACGAAAAAAGAAGAAGACGAAGAAGAAGAACAGAGAGCTTAAACCTTCGTGGAGTTCCGTATTTTTTTCCAAACTCAAAGTGTCATTTTTGTAGTAAACAAGAAAATTAATGATATTTCTTCTTGAAAAAAATTTCTCTCTCCTTGCCTTTTTCTTTTGTTATTCATTTTACACAGACAGAATATCTGTAGAAGTTTACAGTAGTTTTCTTCAATTCTACGTCTCCTTTGGATTCTTTCACATGTGGGATTCTAACTACTTCCATTTCTTTTTCTTTCTTGCTCTTGTGTTTCCGTACATCTTGTTATTTGTTCATATATTCCTAGTTTGTTTAGTTCGTATGTGGCCTTACAAGGAATAAACGTGAGTTTTCGGTCATGGAGTTTGAATCTGGTCATCGTTTACTTTTGCAACTCAACTCGTATCGTACAAAAATTTCCCCGACAGACTTGAAAGTACATAAATATACATACAGGGAAATACACAGAGAGAGAGAGAGTTTGAGCTCGGCTGCGTACAATTACAAATCTATTCCGTTTCTAGACTATCTAGACAGGATTTTTAGGGCTCCGTCGGGCCTCATTTTTGTTTTCAAAATTCTATTTCCATTTCCACACGAATGTCAAAATCATAGCGGAGTTCACACTGGGATTTCTTCTTTTTTTCAATGCCAATAATCTCTCAACACATTCATGAGAGAAATTTCAAATTCAGCTCGTTCGATTTCCTCAATCAAAAAGTTGACTTTTTAATGCAAAAGAAACTCTGGCTCTTAAGTTTCCAAAGAAAATGGACAATTTCTGCCATGTTTTTCTACAATGAAGAATTTCCGAATTTCCGAATTCCGAATTTTGAAAATGAATTGAATTTTCATTTTCATTTTTTTGATTTACATTTTATCCCTCTGTAGGCGGAAATTGAATGTGTGTGTACTAGTAGATATTTTGGTGTGGATTTATTTCCATGTGAAAACAATTCAGGATGAAGATTTGAATTGGGAATATGAGGGAAAACATTTCCATTGGTCCAGCAGAGATTTTGTAGGGAATTTATTGGACGAGAGGAATCTATACGGAAGTACGATCAATCATTTCGCACATCACCTTTTCTCTCCCATCCATCAAAACTAGTTGTCAGCTCTCCACCAATCCAATCCACATTTATTCACGTTCTGTCTGTTCTGTCTGTTCTGTATGTATATGTGTGTGTGTGCATCCTCTATATACTTACATGGAAAAATATGGTTGGTTGCCTCTCCATGTTCCTCAATGTACGTTCTCCGCGTGTGTGTGTCTGTGTGTGTGTGTGTGTGTGTTTACATGACAAGGGAGAGTTCTAGTGGAAACTGGAACTCTGGAACTAAAACTGGAACGAGTCGAGTGAGAATGAGAATGAAAATAAAAATGAAGAGGATTTCCAAAACTGCCCAAAATTTAGTTATCATAGTCTGAGGCTATTTTTTGACATTTCTCATTTCCGTTTGCCTTCCAATCCTCATTTTTCTTGTCCGGGGAAAATAAATGAGAAAATGTAAACCAACCATAAACACAGACGCTCCTCTTTCTCTCTCTCTCTCTCTGTTTCAACTATCTTTTGAAATTTCAAATTACTCTTCAGTCTCCATTGTCAATGCACCCCAAGCCCAGTTTTACCATCTCCTCACTTTGTCATTTTTCAGCTTCCAATTTTTCATGTGTCCGATCGAAATTGAGTTCAAAATTTTGGACTGGACGTCCGTGCACAGTTTTTGCTAGGAAACATAAGTAATGCACGGGGCTCAAATCAATTTTTAATGAATTCTCGTATTTTCATATATTCATAAAAATTCATTGTAATTAAGAAACTCATTTCATGTGTTTTTAAATCTGGAATTGAGCTTTTGATGAAAATAATAATTATAATAATAATGTTGGGGAAAATAAAACGTTTGTTGTTCGAGCAGCACGAAAGCGGCACAGGTAGGATAACTTTATAAGATAACCAAGATGATTCGTCCAAAAGGTACGTTCAAGGCAAGAAAGGTGGCTCCGCTACCCCATTGGAATCCTCCATAACTTTTCCCTATTGCCATCATCGTTCAGACCATTGTTATAAATGCGGTGTGTGTAAGACTTCAGACGATCTGTTTCTGTATACGATTCGTTCAAAACTCACAAATAAGATGCATAATATGACTTGTGCACTTAAATGTTTTCGTGGTTTAAAGTAGAATTTAAATGAGGAAATTAAAATTCAGTCAAGTTTTCTCCATTTATTTGGGTAATTGGTCGAAAAATGTTTCCGAAAGTATAGAAAACCCAGAAAACTGAAAAAACTGATTCAAGACTAAATAAAGTGGAATGTCACCAGTCACAGAATGTTAAACATTTGTTTGTTAATGAATTTACAGATATCTTATATGGGGAAATGTGGGGATTGTGTTGAAATGCGCCTTGAAATTTTTCGTGAATTTCCTCAAATGAGACGAAATTGTTTTAGACGTTTTGATTTATTTGATGAGATTCTCGTATGGACTCTCTGTTTTTTCTCATCTTTTCCTTTTTTCCCTCCTTGTATACTCATGTAAATGCTGACATCAAGTTAGAATGAATGGGAAATGACAGCCAGAATGACTTGACAATATTTTTTTTTACACTCATCTCTCTTTCACTTGTGTAAGATTTGTGTGTGTGTGTGTGTGTGCGAGAGAGAGGAGAAGAGTGTGTGGTTTGTGTTCTTATCGTTTCGATATGTTGTATACATGTATGTACAGATTGTTGCTGCTGTCTCTCTACCTTCGTTCATTGCATTTCCATTACATTTAGATTTCAACTGTGAATGATTTAAAAGACATACGAAACGCTTGCTTAGGCTCCTTGTAAGCTTGTGATAAAGTAGCAAAAGACGTTGCTACTTCTACTTCTACTGCTGTGTTGTTCTCTTCTGTTCTGCATGTCATTGTACTTCGTCAGTTGGCCATTTGGAATTTATCTCGGCACACACACACACACAGTCACAGTCAAATTCTTTTTTAACTAACGATATACGAAAATAAAGTCACGACGTGTTACTTTTCACTTGTGATTAACTTTGAATTCACTCAATCTCCATCTTTACATTTCCACGTAACGTCGTAGGCCTAATTCCTAATTCCTCCACATTTCCCCCTACACGCACACACAAAAAAAGAGCTAAAATTGACACAAAATACAAAATTCTCTGTACTAAATGTACAAACAAAAAAACGACTTAACTGTGCACAAAAATCCTTTTTTTTTGTCTTGGATCTCCGTCACAACTCAAAAGTTCAATCGTTTTTCGTATAGGGAAACTAATTTTGGTTTCAAAATCCATGCATTGAAAATATATGGAACATGAATTCTGTTCTGTGTATTTGTATTTAGTTGTAAGTTGAGCTGCCACAGATTTTTTTTTGCATGGACATCTGTCAATTCAATTAGAAAATGGGAATCTTTTAGTAGTGTGTATGTGATTAATTACCATGAGACTGAAACTCGAGGATTTTACATGGAGATTACAATAAAAAAAACTTGCAAATGGCAAATGAATGCCGATTCATAGAGAATAATGAGAGAGAGAGAGAGAGAAAAAAGAGTGTGTATAAAAAATTGAGGATTCATATATGCAAAAGTGATTGTAGATGAATGTTACAAATATGTTATACAATTTGTGTATTGTGAATTGTGAAGGAGGGATATATAAAATTAAAAAAAGTTGCGGCGGAGAATTAAAATTAGAGGTTGCTACATCTGCCTGTACAATTACAAAGACGAAGAATGAAAAGATGAAGTTTTTTTTATTCATTTCTAAATATGTTTAGAGTTTTCCTCTTTTTATTCCTATAAGAATGAATGTGTGTGTGTGTGTACACGAGCAAGTAAAATGTGTATGTGTGTTGTGGAGTTACATCCTTTAACATTTAACAGGTATTTATCGTTAGTTCCATTAGCTGGTCATCGACAGTGCATATTCGGTACTCGGCATTCGGCAGCAGTCAACATTGAACATTTTGTTACTTTGTATGGCGGTCTGTGTACTCTGAGACTTTTTATTAGACGACAACTGAGCAGTCGGATGTGTCAGCTATTAATCTTGACGTTCATCATTCTTTTGGGTTCTCTTCATATAGAAAACTCACTCCTAGTTTCTTAAGTACCTTTTAGGTTAAACTATCAACGCCTTTTTTCCTTCTCTCTCTCTGTCTCTCTGTCTCTGTCTCTTGTGCTAAATTACTACTGCCTTTATATTACTGCTCTGTTACTATTATTATTACGCCATTATATTTCAGAAAATGCTCTATTCACATTCTTTGACACTTTGATTTCAATCAGGCTCTTTCTATTTAGTATTTATTATGTGTACATTGTACATTCAGTGGGTAAACATTTGTCAGGAAATCACTGAACAAATTGTGTAAATCCTGTTCAAATTACAATGTGTAATAAGTAAAATACTAATTACAAAATAATATGCTCCACGAGCTGGAATTTGAATTTGAATTTGAATTCGAATTTGGAAATCGAATACTTACTAAAGAAAATGTGTAAGGGTGAGGTAAAAAAAAATGGGAGACTCTCTCAGAGTAGAGTGCTTGTTTGTTGTTGTCTGATTGTCTGTATCGTCGTCGACCACTGACTGACGACGAATGAAACGAAATTTCTTTGAGATTGAGTTAAAACTTTTGAGAGTTTTTCATTGAGTAGTTGAAAGATTTACGAGGGCAAGCACGAACCAGATTTCTTGTTCTTATTATTGTATATACACATTGTATATGTAGAGAGAGATAAATAGTGAAAGATTCCTTTGATTCTTCAAAACTCTTCGGTTTGCTTTGGTCAACAATTTAAAATGTAATAAACATGAAAAAAGAAATTGATGAAATCCATTTTCTTCTACGTATTTTTTTGTGTCTCCTCGTTCCTCGTTTTCCTTCTCATCGTGAATCCTCCCGTTCATTTTACATTCTTCATTTTTACCAACATTTCACATTCTGTTTGTCTCTGTACGATATCAAGAGCAATGGCAATAGCAATAGCAACAGGGAAAGAGAAAAGCAGCACAAATACAAAAAAAAACGTCCAATATCAGTATATGCGTATTTATTTTTTATTATTCCATATTTTCATTTTTTGCAAAGGCACGATGACTCTCCATCATTAAATTATAGGTGGAAAAACTATTGAGTATAGTCATTACTATTCGTTTTCCCAAGCAGTTCCATAACCAATCTTCATCCTCTCCAACCAACCAACCAACCTCCACCATCCAGAAACCAGAAACCATCACAAAAGGAAAAAGTCTCCCAAAATCTCCTGTGTTTTTTTTTTCGTCTTCTTCTCAGCCGTCATTGCTTGAAATACACCAAACACACAGTTCAAATTCTCTTCTAAAAATTCAACATTGTTTTAAATGTACAGCTCATAAATGCAATTTATCTGTAGACTCTATGAAAATTGCTGAGAATGAGAATGAGAAGAGCTCCCATCTTTTTTCTACATTACATATCTGTACAGTCTCGAGATAGAAAACCAAGATTTCTACATGGAGATGGACGACTTGAGATATTTCCATTAGAATCTCTTTCTTTCTTCCTCTCTCTCTCTGTCTGTTTGTCCGTGTGGAGGACTTTGTTTTTCGTTTCGTTTTTGGTGAGAGGGAGTCAGACCAAGGAATTGGATTTTCAGTACTGTTGTAATGTTAAAGTAAAGGGAAAAGTTTTTTTCCTTGGTCGGCTCTCCTCCGTATCATTATTTCTTATTGCATTGCATTTCTGATTCTTTTTTTGTCTTTGACGACTCGTATTATTATATTTGACTGCAATGCAGGATGTTTTCCTCTCTCTCTCTCTTTCTCTCTCTCTTTTAAACCATTAGAAAACATGTTGAGCTGAAAAACTTGTGTGTGTGTTTGTGAGTCTAGTAAAAAAAAAAGATGAAAAGCAAATGTCGGTATTTCATATTTCAAATTCTCATAACTCTTAATTCGACTCGTTATTTATGAACCATTTTGAGTTCCACTTTTTTTCAATGTCTAAGCTCTGTCCATCACTTACGTATTGACTCTCGAATTCCCAATGCCCAAGTCAAGTATTCTGTTATCAGTTGAGAGTTGACTGAAGGGTTCAAGGTACATATTTTGTGTGATGTCTATTTGTCCAAGTTAGTTTGCCAACAAATTTCTCATATATTTATGAGAAACTTGAATTTGAATTTGAACCAGAATGTGACCAATGTTCATTTTGAAAAAAACAAATCATGTACACATGTACACATTTTATTATTGCTATATAGTTCATACTTCATACACAGACATTGGCGAGATGGGCAGATGGAAGGGGATGAACGAGAAAATTTGCTGTTGTGTATTTATGTGTGTTTGTGTGTGTGTGTGTGATGTGTGTTTGTGAGGGGTCGCACTAGAAATAACTTGACATTTAAAGTGCATGTGTGTAAAATATGAAAATCTTTGCAAGTTTTTTGGGCTTATGAGTGAGAATTGAGAATCATGTAGGTTGTAAGGTAGACAGTGGATTTTTTTCTGTTGCCTGAACGTGTGTGTATGTGTATGTGTATGTGTGTGTGTGAGTGTGAGTGTGAGTGTATTTCTTTTGGTTGGTTCATTCGTTCGTAAGAACTCTGGAGGGCTTAAAACTTCATTCTCGGGTAATGGCATGACTTGCAAGAATTCATCCTTTTTCTCATTGTCTCGTGTCTTTCGTCTTGGAGTTTTTTTTGCTTCTTCATCTTCGTCTTCTTCATCTTTTTCTTCTTCTTCTTCTTCTTGGTTCGTTCATCATCCTATTCGTCTCGTTCAGCTTTGTATTCTTCCCGTTGAATGTTGAATGTGGACTGTCGACTGTCGAATCTTTCCCATGTTCAAAATGAAGTACCACAGAGAATGAGGAAAATGTATAAAAATGTGAGAGTGAGAGCTCACAACTTTTTTCTCCCATCACATCGTATATGTATATTTGTATATATACACAGGGAAATACTGATGAAAATATTGCATTAGCTCAGTATATGTATACAGTCCAACGGCTTCCCTTTTTTCTTTCTTGTGTCTTTTTTTAGTACAAGCTACATATCAGATTTGTATTAAGTTTTTTCTTAGCTTTTATAATTCACATCAACATCAACATGAATGATCAATGATAAATTAATCGATAAAGAAAAACGAATAAAGTTAATTCAATTTTGTAATAGAAAAGAAAGAGAAAGGAGATACGGAAAAGTAGAAAAGAGGTGATGGAAAATGGGGATGTTCATGCAGAAAATGAAAATACCTGATGAGTGTGTGTTGTGTAACTGGAGCGAGCTGAGCAATAAAGTATTGTAGGAACCCTCACATTCGATAGATACCTGTAGAAACGAGCTTCTATTTCAAATATATAGACAGCCCGGATCGACAGGGTATGCAACGAATATGACTGGAATTTAGTAACTTTTTTTTGCAATCAGATCCTCAAAGACTTGAAAACGAGGATGAATTTCTTGAATTTTGAACAGAATGGAATTCTTTCAGCAGCACATGGAAACTGTCAAAAGTTCAATCTAGAATTAGAATTTAGAATTTAGAATTTAGAATTTAGAATTTAGGTAAACATGAAAGATTGAACATGATTAAATTAAATTAAATTTCATAAATTAAATTTTTAAATGTCTCGTGTCTCCTGTTAAATTTCTATAGTAATATCCTCTCATAAATCCTAATTATTATTTATAACAAGACAAACGGAGGAGGACGGGGGAGGGAAATGAAGAAGAGAAAGATGAGGGTTTGGAATGAATTCCTCTCTGGTCTTATAGTTTTAGTTTTAGTTGCCTGGTAGTTGTGTTTAAATGTGTAATGTTTCATTATTCAAAGACGGAGAGGAGTCCTTGACTGTGGGAAGAGGATGAATAATTCGTATAGGAGGGAACTCGGAAACTCGGATGGAGAGTTTGGTTCGAGTTAAAGTTGGAGTTGGAGCAATTGATTTCTTCATGCATAATAAGTACCTTTCTCCCCGCAAATTGTCCCGAGGGTAATGCCCGACATTTCTTCGCCCAAAGGCCTCCGAGTCGTTAATTTTAAAAGACTCGGTTCCCGTTCTTCTCACTCCTCACAAAAAAAAAATCTCCTACATCTCTCAGCCTCTCTCTCTCTCTCTCTGCTTCTCTTTGAACATCCTCCTTTCCTCCTCGTTGTTTCTGTTCCTTTTCTAAATATTTTATAAGAATCCTCAGAAAAAAATATCCAGCCGTTTTTCAAGCTCTTTGTCTTCACTCGACTGATCGTGAGTCTAAAACAACACGAAGCTTCTTTTTTTATTATTTCACACGAAATTCCGAGCACAAATGTTTGAAATCAGTGACAATATGGCATCCATTTCACACTCACACACAGATTCTATCCCTTCACAGTGTACATGAAATTGGAAAATACAATGAGGAAATCCTCAAAATCTCATTTCCATATGAACAGCCAATCAAATATTCCAGAATCGTCCAATCAGAACTACAGAACAGAAACTAATTATGCTTCTTCCTATTTTGTTGTCGTCCCTTTGCCTTTGCATTGAACCTCAGAATGAAATTCCGATTTGGGATTTTCTCAGCGAGGATTCCGTTCAAATATTTCCAGTGTGTTCAAAAAATAATCCGGTTCATACATCAAATCAAATTTTCCTCTTGACAAAGAGTCTTTGAATTCGAGAGCTCGTGTCCAAGTTGGGAGTTGTATTTGTATTGAAAGAAAACGAAGGAAAAATCGAAATAATAAATATTTGATTACATTAGAGAAAGAACGAGAGAGAGAAAGAGAGAGAGAAGCATGAAGAAAAAAACCAAGTCTGCTGAGGGATCTATGACTTTTGAATGTGGACACAAGCTAAAAGTTTTGTAAACATTGGGGAAAGGAAAGAACGAAAGAGAGAGAGAGAGAAGAAAAGACGCATAATTCATTGGGAAAAATTTTCTTTTGTTCAGTTTTGATTTCCGCACAGTGGGAAATTTCACCATGTAGACTGACAACTGGCACTCTCGCCTCCAAATTCATCGTCAGAGCTGCTTTGTACGACTACTCGCCCAGCATTTTCATGCGTGCATTCAGAGGATATACAGATACGTAGTTAGAAAGCTGGTAGAGATAGTCCATATTGTACATATGAAGACGCGGTGAGCATAAAGAAGACTCTCTCACCTTTTCCATCCTTAAAAAAAATTGTACATGTCCATGGCACAAATGGTACTAGAGCACAGAAGAACAAAAGGAAACAATAGAAAAACATGGCAGGGTATAAAGAAGACACCAACGACCAAGGAAAAAAAGTTGTATTATGTATGTAGATTGTAAAACGAAAATAATGTGTAGAGTCTACGAATCCCCGCACGAGTATTTGCATTTTTTGACTCCACTCTGACTTTGACTGCAAGAACATAACAAATGGTAAATAACTATTGGGACGGAAGGCTGGAAGAGTTGGAAAGTATAGCCGGATTAGCCGTATGTATACACACGATATTTCTCCTATTCACATATACAGGATATGGAATATGGAATACGGAGTACGGAGTTCGTACAGGGAAATCCGAGGAAGAACAGTAAAAGTCGTAAGTGGAGACGTTTCGTGGACTAGACAAGGTGACAAACTTTTCCCATGAATGAAGTGGCTTAGATATGTGTGTGTGTGTGTGGGTATACTGTGTAGTGAGTTGAGAGAGGAGAGAGAGAGAGAGAACACACAGTACCAGGGATTGCGGCTCACCGAAAATCGACCAAAAACAGGATAAACAAACACTTGCAGTCAGTGACTTTCGTTGCCTCTACCTCTCTGCCTCTCCATTTCATTCCACTCTCTCTCTCTCTCTCTGTCTCTCTCTTTCTCAGCTGCTCTCAAGGATTGAATTTCTCCGTCAACCTGGAAAATACACTCTCAATGTACAAATACACAAATATATTAGTATGTACTTTAGACTTTAGTTAGAGCTTCAATTCCGTTATTCTACTTCCACTTCCAGAGTTTCACAGTTCCAGAGTTCCAGCTCCAGCTCTAACGCCAGTTTGAACAAACTCCAGTAGGGAGTTTTTAGAGAAAAACTCTAAAGACTCGGAACACACATATAGGTACAGTATACACACAACTGCAACTGTCTGCCAGCTCTACAACAATTCATTTGAATACAAAACACCTTTTTTACACTACATTTTATGTTATGTACACAATGATACTCCGTTTTTCTCTCTCGCTCTCGCTCTCTTTCTCTCTCCCTGTCTGTACTTTGCCCTTTTCTCTATAGTTCAAATATCTAATACACAGACCAGACAGATTTACATGCTAGTCAATTTTCATTTTCATTTTCTGCATCTACTCATATATTTACTTTATCCTTGTCCCATTTCCACTTTATCCCTCTCGCCTCTACACACATTACAATTTACAATTTTACACACACTTGCGATATACTTATAAACTTATATGTAGAGACAGACACGGTATAATTCCAGCTCATTTAAATTAAAATTCAATATCCATTTGAACCTTCACTCGTAAAAATGTCCCCAATTCATAATGTGCTAAACACAACTGTGGGTTAAAAAAAATCCATTGTCCGGAACGTCCTCACATTCAGCATCATCAACTAACGCAGACAGTCTCTAAGTTAATTTAGTCCACAATTAAATTGCAACGAACATTTATGATTATCTGCTAAAATCAATCCATTCCAACTTTTTTTCATCAGTTTTAAGTTTTAGAGGTGCATATACGAATTCTTTACTATAGAATACTAAATTAAGATGAAGACTTTGTTCCTATTTAATTTTTTAATCGAGCTAACTGAATTGAATTAAAAAACTTTTTAATTTGCCCAAAGTTTAGACATTTAGTGAAGTGAGATGAAAAAATTTCATATATAGCTGTGAGACTGCACTCTCTCTCTCTCTCGCTGCAGGAGCTGCCGGCAAATCGGCTTCCGAGTTGAACTTACCGGCAAAGGGAGAATATCGTTGTTGGCTATTGGTTTATGATGAGTTGTAAGGCAGGCAGTCAGTCAGAAGTAGAGAGAAGAGTGAGAGAGAGAGCGAGGTGAACACACTCAAGTGAACAAAATTTAAAATTGAGTATCATTAGAAATGGTAAATGAAAACCCCCTCTGAACTATCTGGACGAGTAAATGGAGGAATAAAAATGGAAATCAAGTGAATTGCTTGAATTTTAAAGTCATGGCGGAGAAAATTAGCTTTGTTTTTTTCTGTTCGTTCGCTCTCTCTCTCTCTCTCTCTCGTTTCTGTTTCTCTGTTTCTCTCTCTCACTGTCTTGTTGTTGTTATGTGTACACGTACATAATGAAGCACTAAAAACACTATGCTTCGTATTACGAGCACTTGACACGCAAAACAAACCCAACCCCATGTCCAACGTCAAATGGTTAACTCGGCAGAACACGAAGAACCCACAAAACATTCAACATTCAACTCCAAATCCAAAACCAGAACCCAAAAACTCGAAACTTCAAAAATCATACCCAGAAGAAACTCCTTTTTTTTCTTCTTCTTCTTCTTCTTCAAATTTCTAGACCTTCTCAAAAATAATACTCACAAAAATCTAGAAAATTAAAACGAAACAGGGAAATGTCTGGTACATTTGATGGATTTTGAGTAGTCTGTTTTCTGTAGTTATTTTAGTTTGCAGTTTGTATTTTCGAATTTTGAAACAACGAGATGAAAATAAAACTGAGAACTGAGCCCATTGCTCATGCTTGTAATTTAGTTCTTAGTTTGAAGAAGGCAGAACTCTTTGACTCCTAAGAGAAGGAATGAAAATAAAAAAAACTCTTTCCCTTCAATTTTTTCTGGTCTCTCACTCTCTCTCTCTCGCTCTCCCTCTCCCTCTCTCTCTCTGAGTATTTCTTGGATATTTTTATATAGGTTTCGGCTTCTTTTACTATTTTTTTACTTGTACGTTTTACAGGTAACTTGTCTGTTTCCTTTTTCAGTACAGGTAAAAATATATAGAATGTGAAATTATTATTAGAGTAGATTTTTCGTCTTTTTCTCCTTCTCCTCAAACTCACAATGGTAGCTTGTAACTTTTATTTTTACATTACAACTCTGACGATACGATGAGTCCGTTCTCAAGTACAAAAGTTTTAGGAAAGGTAAAAAGACGAAGAGAGAGAGAGAGAGGGAATATATATAAAAATGTGAGTGTGTTATTGTTGGTGTTGGCTGCAGCAGTCTCACACACAATCCATGGTGGATGAGAGCTGAGCTACGAATGAGAATGAGACTGTCTGTGCGTCGAATGGAAAATCCTCTCTCTCTCTCTCTCTCAACATTCTACACTCTTCATCCACGTCGACTTTTGTATTCTTTCTATACTTGATGATGATGATGATGTGAATAAAACTGAACTCCTCCGTAATTTCTGTTGTAATGGCTACACAGAATGAGCCAAAGAGAGAGAGAGAGAGCGAGAGAGAGAGAGAGAAGGAAGGCCATAAGCTTTAAACTACATGTACATATTCACATCCTATATGTTTATTCATACGGATACAGGAATATAATGTGGTATCTGTCTGTACGCTCGTAATACTTCTTCATCCTCATACAGATACTCCATTACAATCCAAAAAGTGTATACCTTTTGGCTATAGACGTTCTGCTCGTGGATGTTGAAGCATGAGACAACAGAGCGAGAAAGAGAGAGAGAGAGAGACTACCCAAAGTTATATATAAAGATACTCGTGGAAATTCAAAGCTAAAGCTAAAGCCAACCAGAATTCTCTCTCTCTCATTCTTGCTTGCTTGCGTGATTCCTTAAAACGTATTTTTTCCTCGTTTCTTTTCTTTGGACGAAGAAATGCATGGATAAAAGGATTCTTCATAGATATTAGTACACGAGTTACAATAACATGAGAAAGAGAGAGAGAGAGATTTAAAAAGAAAAGAAATACATTTAATATGCATGTACTATACAGAGAGAGAGAGAGAGAGAGAGTCCATGTGCATATTTCCATGTCTTATATAGTTTGTATTTTGGCTCAGTGTGTACTTATTTGGAGATTCTGTTGAGACGGAGACTACTGAATGTTGCATACGTATGTACATTGTACATACATACATATGCACGTTGTATTTTTTAAAGAGAGACATGAAGAGACGGAGAGAGAGAGAGAGAGAGAAAAGAAAGAAAATTGTCATCCTTTTTTTACAATTGTTTTGGGTCGGAGAGCGAGAAGGAACTTTAGAGACAAATGAGACAATCTGAGAATTGAAAGAGCTCAAGACCAACAGAGAGAGAAAGAGAGAGATGGAGACTTTTTCAGCGTAATCACTTGCCATTGAAATCCTATAAAGAATATAAAGAATCTTGTTACTATTATCAGGCTAATGATATCCAACTGTCTACTCTCTCTCTCTCTCTTCTGCTCATTTCAAATTCCAAAATGCAAATACCAACCATCAAATAGCAAATACAGATGGATACACACACACACACGGAATGGCTGCTGGTGTTCGTAGTACTGAGTACAGGTAGTATTATTATTATTATTATTGAGATACATATGGAGTCATCAAGTGCAATTTTAGACGTCCATCACGACCATCATGAACCATGGGAAAATCAAAATGAAAATGATGCTGCGGCTCAAGATGAAGATGACGACGAGACTTTTTGAGAAATGGTTGGGATATTTTTTTTTTTCTCTCTCTCCTCCTTTTGAGCTTGAGTTTCAGCAATGAGGATGAGACTCACTCCATTCGGGAGTGAGTGCAAAAGGAATGGGCCTCGTAATGCCATGTAATGTAATGGCAACAGTAGCAATCGCAATTGCAATAGCAAATAGGAGTAGCAAACAAAAGTTTGAAGGTTTGAAATGTTGAATGTGTCTGAAAAAAAAGTTTCTTTCAATCTCCAACTCAAAACTCAGCTAAAAATATCTTGAAGATGAAAGACTGGCAGACGGTACTTATGTATAGCCAATAACCAAATATCTGCATATCTGCATAGATATTTCTAATGTGTTTGTGTGTGCAGGCAGGCAGACAGATACAGATATAATGACAATACAAGAATAGATGAGAAAGAGAAAGAGAGAGAGAGAGAGAGAGACGGTGGAAACTCTTTTATTATTTTTATTATTACTCATATTTATATCTGTAGCTCGGCTCTTTGTGTGTAAAAACTCCTTTTTTTCTGCATTCAAATCATTTTGATTATATTCAAAATTCTTCTTTTTTTTTGTTCAATACACAACTACAAACACTGTGGTCTGTATTCTGGTCTGAATATCGTGACGATATTCATACGATATTTAATTTTTTACACACAGAAGCACACACATATACTGATACGGTGATACGTATACAAAGTGTAATAGTTTTGTACTGTGATTGTAATGACATGTATTGTTGG
Organism: Gisinianus flammeolus; assembly: GCA_034699125.1. NCBI lineage: Eukaryota > Metazoa > Arthropoda > Collembola > Symphypleona > Katiannidae > Gisinianus > Gisinianus flammeolus. Next base: position 129,585 of record JAIUND010000001.1, on the reverse strand, counting down.
ATTTCTATGTGATGGCGACGGCTGTTTGGTCACACTCTCGTCAGTCAGGGGGAAAATTAAAGTGTTGTTGTATTTTAATCGCTATTCAAATTCAACACTCACTTTATTATGTCTACTGATATTTTATTACGCTTTGCATCATTGAGCCCAGATTTAGATTTACATTTACATTTACACCTGCATTTACATTTGAGTTTTGTTTTTTTTACAATTCAGTTTATTCAGTACCAAGATTTTTTTCTGAGTGTTCTTGCTGAAATGTTTTTTATACTTTATTTAATTTTGCGGGGGTAATCCGCCATTCTCCCGTGAATCTCGTCTCCTATCTATCGTTTCGGATCAGAATTCAAATTCCAATTGGAATTCCCCATGCTCATGTGTATGTGTGAGTGTCGGTAACTCTGTATCTGTATTTGTATCTGTATGAAGTATATCTGTATATACGTACATGGAGGATTTTCAGGTAAAAAAATGTAAAGCGTCAGCTAACCAATGTTGCGTTAAGTTGATTGTACTTTGCGGTGTGATGCCTTTTTGCCTTTTGCCATTCCTCTATAGTCTATAGCCATTGCTATTGCTTCTTGCCATTGTGTAAAACAGAAAATCCAAAACAGCAAGGAACGCTCATGATGAACTCAAGCATAGCTAAATGACACTATGCGAATGGAGTCTCTCCTGTCTATGTCTATGTCTATGTGCAGTGTGAATGTGAATGCGAGCAGAGATGAGATGAGATGAATACGTGAGGTTAAATGGGAATCGGCAAGGATGACCGTGACCGCCTCTGTGTATCTCAATTCAAGCGTTACCTTCCATATCCAGAGGTTAACTAAATTGATCCTGATCCTGAACGATGAGATCTGACTTTGCTCTCTCTTCGTCTCCTGCCCAATACCAATGGAATTCTCTGTCTCTCTCTCTCTTGTCTTATGGAATGGATATGGATAGCAGCAATAGCAATGGCAAAACGATATCCCATCATACGATTACGATTAGTTTCAAGTTTTCAACTTTCAAACTCGGTGCAATGAACCATCAAATTTCCAACATGGTTTGTTTTTTTCTCTCTCTCTCTCTCTCTCTTCCTCTCTCTCCTCTTGTGCTTAAGCTTGTCTATCTCTGTCTACAATAAATTTTGCTCTGATTCTGATCACAATGAAAAGAGAGGCGGAAGCAACTCAACTCGACTCACTTCACTCGACGGTCTCTGTACATGATCATTATGCGTGTACATTGTAAATTGATAATTGTCAGGGAGATTTCCATCGTATCGTTCATCGTTTTTTTTGTGTACGGAGTTACTGAGGGGATCGCGCGCGTGTTCACTTCATATATATATTGTCTTTTTTTTATGACTTTTTATGCCCTGCACTTAGTTAAAGTTTCCAACAAGTGCAATCACAATCACAATTATTGTTAAATGTTCAAGCATTGACAATGACAATGGCAATGGCAATAGAAATGAAATCAATCAGAGCTTTCTACTCATTTAATTTGCACTAAAATCGTATATAATATTGCCACCATAAAATTCCAAATGGAATTTGTATGTTTAAATATGGAAATCTCTCAAAATCAAGTTCATAAGGATGATTTTTTTTTATTTTTATTTTGATGTGGATTTGTTTGTATATTATATACCTGAGGAGACGGAGCGATGAAGCCTCGAGACTTGAGAGGCGGAGGGGAAAGCAAGAGAAAAACATGAGGACCATTAATTTTGATTGAATTTACAATTTGGAAGTTTGTACAGTTTTGAGTTGTCGAGTGTGTAGATTTGTATTTGTACGGTGATGGAGGAGGAGGAGGAGAAGGGATGGCTCAAGATGGGGACATCAAAAGGAAGGATAATTGGTTGAAAGTAGATCATAAAGTGTTTTCTCAAGAAATACTATCCACGTCTCTCTCCTCCGTCTGAATGGGGATGAAACGACGATGAAAGAATGTCCGGGATTACCTGTAAACACACAAGAAATTAAACCCAATTAGGTGAATAGTGATTGTAGTTGTAGATATGTGGATGCGGAGGATTCTCCATTGTGGAATGTCTCCACGTCTCTCTCTCTCTCTCTCTCTCATACATATAAATACAGTCAGATTTTTTTCATACATACATATTCTTCATCGTCTTCTCTCTTTCTCATATACTCAAAACTCAAACGGATACGATATATAAACCTACATGCAGAGTTCGTCAGTAGCTCGAGGAGATGAATACACAGATACACAATACAGAGATTGACTCTACACACACACAGACAAATTTACATGCACAGACGGATGTATGTACGAAAAAGAGCAATGGAAGAAGAGCTCTAACCAAAAACACCAAGATGAAAAGACGAAAGATGAAAAGCGAAGGACATTCAAGTAAGTTGGACTTGGAACGAAAAATCGTGATACTGATGGTGTTGAGATTTGTGTAATTGCTCAGAGGAATGAAATAGTAAAGTTATGTAACAACAACACAATAAAAATCCAAAGAGCGTCGACGACCAAGTACCAAAAGTGTATGAGTGTATGTTATGTGAATGTGTGTACTGTGTGTAGCCGGCGAAAAAAAAATCCATCAGAAAACGGATGAGCCGGGAGGCATTCAGCATTTCACATTGAGATTTGAACGTATTCTCGTACCAAAACCAAATACAATACAATGCAATGGAATGGAATGGAAGGTAATGGTAATATGTAATGATAGGACTATAGTATGCTGGATACGTACTAAAAAACTATGTACATGAACATGAAGTATAAGTATAGTCGAGGGATTTCCCCTTTTTCATATCGTATCGCGTACTGTCTGACTCCTGACTCCGTAGTAGAAGTTGTAGTAGTAAAACTTGTGCATGTCTTTCATAGTTTTACAACAGAGTATAAAATACCGTCTGTAGCATCTACATATCTACGTACTCACAATCAGTCTACTACCTTATCCGTTTTCCGTGTAATTTCCATGCCATATACAAATACAAATGTCTAACTACATACCTACCTATATCTGTATTCTGTATCTGTAGACACGGAACATGTATGTATATTTGTACAGGAGCAAGGAGAAAAGGTAGTAAAGGTATGCGAGCCCATAGAGTGTCCACATTATATTGTATCGTCTATGAAAAATGAATGTATTTAGCATCGAGTATTTAGTCAAGTGTGTGTACGTCGGGACGAGAACCAGAACCAGAACAAGAACAAGAACAAGAACAAGAAAAACACGAGATTCAGAACAGACAGATACGATAGATATACAATATATATATATATATATATAATATGGAGTACATATGGGAAATGTATAAAAGAATAACAGATATCTATACAGTAACAGTCTACAGGAGTATGAGAGATGTGTCTGGAGGTATGATACACAGTCGTGTGTAGGTATGTGATGGAGCCATCGGCCATCTCTTTATTATTTCATTTGTGATTGTATAGTGTGTGTGTGTGCGTAGTTTTGTACATGGACACCCTCCTCTTCCTCAATCCCCTTTATTATGCATAATGGTCCTCCTGATTTTCCTTTCTCAATTATTAATTCAATTTTCGTGTCTCTCTCTTTCTCTCTTCTCTCACTCTTTCCTATTTGGAAATGCTGCTGTAATCATATTTCCATATACATAAATACAGGTGGATATTTAGACTACAGGTGGATATTTAGACTATAGGAGGATATTAGTTTATTTGTGTGTATATGTTTGTATATGGTATGGTTTTGGTTGGAGTGGTGTCGAGGTTCTAGTCAAAGAGGATTCTTCAATTTTTAATGGATCGAATTTGAATGCTACCTGGCTCTCGATCCAGCTACTGTTTCTCTTTACTTCTTTAATCTACATTATTTCCCTTCTCCCCATTTCGAGTTTGTCTTTGTATTATACTCGGCTCTACAACTTCAAATTACCCAAAGTCCAAAGTCAAAAGGAACCCATTCGGCCCATCATATGGAACAACCAATTACTATATTTTATTCACAAACTCCGCTGCTCTTTTTTTCTCTCGCTCTCTCTCTCTCTCGCTCTCTCTCGCTCTCTTCAGTGTCAGTCTGACAGTTGGAAACAACAACAGAGAAAGAAAGAGAACAAAGTGTGTCGACATCTTTTATGACCATTTACATGATGTAGTATAGATTTGTATTCCCCCATTTTAATGGCTTGCAAAGAATTTTCTTTTTGGGATCTTCTTATATAGATACGTATGAAAGGGACAAATTGCTGTGTAAACTGATGATGAGATTGTGTGAAGAGATGGATATGAATTTTATGAAGGATTTTATTAGTATTTGTATACAGGTATATATTGTGTAAAGAGTGTCGGATCTTTCTATTCAAATCTGTGTTTTGAATTTTTGGATTTGGACAATAAGGTAAAATGAAAATAAAAAATACAGAGCTGTGAGCTGTGAATTGTTGTGAGAGTGCAGATATCAAGTGGTCTGGTCAAGCCCAACGGAAAGGAAAAGAAGCAAGTGGACTGTGATGGTCAAAGTAATTACCGATTTGGTTGCTTCAAAGGGGAATTGAGGATTTTTCAAGTGTGTGGTTGGAAAAGGTTACAGAGATTGGTCCATCTTTCTAACTTTTTACCTTTCTCTCTCTCTCTCTCTCTCTCTCTCTCTCTCTCTCTCTCTTTCTGTCTCTCCCACTGAATATAATGACAATGACCATGATGATGTTGATGCGGATCCTCAAGTTAAAAAAAAATTTGGAAGAGAAAAACAGGAGGGAAAAAAACGATACCAAAGCCAATCTGAAGGGGATAATTTTCTACTATCTACTCAATTTATGTCTTTTTAACAGTTGGACGTCTCTGACGTTTTTCTTTCTGTTGGACTTTTCTTTTTTCTTTTCTTATTTAAAAAATACTTTGAGAAAAAGGAAACAAACGAGACGGATTCAGTCGAATTTCAAATTCAAACACTTTAAGGTAAATTATACCGTAGAAATTGAGTCAAACTATCTCATTCTATTCAATTTCAATTGATCTCCATATACAATTTTTCAAAAGTTTAAGTGTGAGTTTCTTAAATCTGAATCTCCATAAATCCTCACGTTCAACAAGGATGCTCCTCATTCAATATTTACCTCATTTTTGCATGGAATGAAATGGAATGGAATTCATCTCTCTCCAAGTTAAACATTGTAAAAAAATATCCTACAAATACTATATCCATTCCATTCTGTTCAGCATGAGTTTTTGGGTTTTGATAGTTTTGAAGACTCGAAACTTGAAATTTTACAGTCGACAGCTTGGGAAGGGAAAGGCTTATTCAAATCCCTATTGCTAATGGGAATTTCTTGCATATCAATTTGATGTCTTGAAGGATTTGACACAGTATACAAAAGAATTTTTATTTTTATATTTTGGTATGAGCGAGCACTAAAAATACGGACTGGGAAAAAGAGAATGAGGTTCAATAAAAATAATAATGATAATAACGATAGTAATAATAATAATAATGGCACGAGCAAAACCAAAGATAATATTAGAATGCAGTTTACAAAGAGAGAGAGAGAGAGAGAGAGAGCGAGAGAGGACAGATACAGTCGACTGTGTGTAAAACCACAGGATGGATTTGTCTCAAAGGATATCTCCATAGGAGCAGAGCATGAAAATGAAAATGAAAATAAAACTAAAAGGCATGATGAGGATAAGAATAGAAAACTTGCTGTTTCTTTTTGTGTGTGTACACCTTTGGATTTAGATTTGAAAATTATTACAAGCAGTATATGTACAACATACGTATGTACAGGATAGGTAATTCAGTAATTCAGTTTGGTCTATACTTATACTTATATACGATAGTTTTGTACAGATAGTTTGTATAGTTTGTTTGACGATGAGACATGAGAAGAAAGAAAAGAAAAAAAAATAAGATATATAATTTGAGAATCACCATTGTTGCAACTCAATTTATTTTGATTGGTTCAGACACTTTGAGAGTTTCAAACAATTTCGCAATGTTCAATGTTCAAATTAGTTTTGGAGACTCAAACTCAAACTCAGCAAGAGCAAAAATATATAAAAAAACATATCGAGGGGAACACAGCATGTTGTTCTGTTGTGTGTGTGTGTGTAATAGAAAAATATATTATGTTGTGTATGCTTTCGTGTGAGGATATCCTATATTTTATTGTGTGGATCCCTGGGCTATATTTACACTTAACAAAGCATGGACGATGGATTTTTTTCCAGGGTTTTGTTCATATGTGTACTTACAACGTCTGTTTTTGTGTTCTCTTGTTGTATTAGTTGTATTATGATTATGAGAATACACACACACACATATACAGTACACGTAAACAGTACATATATATATATACATAGAGGTTTGTTCATAAAATAAAACCAATTAAGGGTGTCATAAATTTTGGTTGGATTCAAGTTTCAATTCGCCCTCGCTGGGTTCAAGTAGACACGGCGGAACTACCTCAACTACCTGATACTCATGAAACACTCGTTACGGACAAAATTATGGACACGCTCTCTCAAAACATTCATTCAATATATATCGTATCGTACGGCATAAACACACACACACATGTCTATGGACTATGAGAAGATTGCTTGTTGTTCACTCTTAGTTTTCGATATTACTGATCATATTGTATTGTATATGTATCCGTATGTACAGCAAAATAGCCGCTAGCTAGCTGGAAAGTCTATCTATCCCGATGTACTTTTACTCTTACTATCATATACTTGTACGTGTACGTACACGAATACACGAATACATGCCTTAACCTCTTGCTCAAACATCTTTGTCTACACTCTTGTACTCGACATTCGACATTCGGCACTCGGACGTGCTCTACATAAATATTCAACCAATTCCACATCACTATTAAAAAACAAACAGATATATTTATATCGTAGCAAAAATCTGTTGACTGGCTGGATAAAAAAATGTATAAATAAAACGGACCGTCGTTTTTTTGACAGATATTCCGAGAATTCTCTCTTGATAAAAAAGGAAGAAAGAAAAGGGGTGCGGGTATTATTGAAATAGAGCACTGTAATGTACATATAATTGAGGTGTATTACGGTCACTACGTCATAAACTTGTTCATTTATCATAATTTATGTGTTTATATTTCACATTTAAACCTGTTTTTTCCCTCCTCTGTACACACACAAAGGATGCTGTGAGTACATGTCAGACTCTCTGGAGGTAACTAAACGTTTGTAGTTTGTTTGTGTGTGTGTATATATAAAATCTAAAATAAATCGTGTACACAAAGCAGCAAGCGTAAAGGATGATGCTTTGGTCCATGTATACTTATATTCAGCCAGAGGAACACAGTAAATGTCAATGTAAATATTTGCTCGGCAAGAAATGTTGTCTTAGCTTTGGAAAATATTTGCTTGAGAAAAATAAAATACACCACAGTAGGGAAATAGATGATGAATTCCTACTCCTTTACCTGTACTTTACTTTACTTCACTTTACTCCACTGCAATGCACTGCACTGCACTGCACTTACATTTTTTTGACAAGGAGGAAGGAAAAGAGAAAGTGATCAAATTTCAATTCATTTGTCACTTGTATCTAATTGTAATTGTCCTTTGTACGCTAATTCGTTAGAGATTTAAATGTAGAATTTTAAAGCCATTTACTAAACAAGCAGAGGAAAAAAGGAATAAAATTCGACCAGTCAAAATGATTTAGTTATGTTTTAAAATCCACACGCAAAAAAAACGAGCCATTGTAATTTATAATCAGAATTGCGATTGTGCTTATAATTTGTAGTTTGTATTCGCCTATAGACTTGAGATTTGAGACACTCTCAATATGAAATTAAATTGTCAAATTAATTATGGCGACAATGCGGATGCCGATGCGAGATTTTTTTTTTCTCTGTTCTCTCCTCCATTTGCACACGAACAGGAGCAGAAAGTAATGTGTGTGTGTGTGTTCGTGGGTAGGGAAAAGCGTGAAATTTAAAATCATTCCATAGGCCCAATTAATTTACTATTCAGAATTCAGAATTTAACATGATTGAGAAGGCGCAAAACCTTGAGATGTGAATTTTTTTCTTTCTTGCTTCATTCTTATGTATCTGTAAAGAAAGATCTCTATGTTCTATCGTTCTATGTGTTCACAAACTTCCCTTTTTTCTTTTTTTATACTCTTTCTTTCAACGTTTTTCTTTAAAATAATGGAAGGAGAATTCTCTCTCTCTCTCTCTCTCTGCGTACGTATTCCATTGTATGTACATTCCAAATGAGAAAATGAGAGTGAGACAATTTTGACACGGTGGCCACGCCATTCATCAAAGCACGAGTGACTTTGTGTGTGTGTGTGTGTGTGTATGTGTGGACGACTTTTATACAAAATACAGATATATAAAGCTATAGTGAATTTCTTCACGTGTGTATTTGATATTTCAAACTATAGAGGAAAAGAGTTGAGCCAATAGAATTTACATGTCTTTAGTCCTCAGTTCTGAGAAAGAACAGGCGTACCTATTTGATGAAAATGGTCCAAGTGGAAAAATGAAAAAGGCTTGTACGTAGGGAATATCCGAATATGTATGGTATGGTACGTATGGTATGAAGTATGAGCAGAGTGGTGTATGTACTATCTGTACATGTGAAAAGGAGTACATATGGAGATGGAAGGATGTGGCATGTAGCCCTCCAGCACTGACTGACGAAAAGACGAAAGAGTGAAGAATAGAACTTAGTCACAGAATAAAAAGAATGAAGAGTAAAATAAAGAAGGTGAAAAGTGAAAAAAATAAGCATTGAGAAGATGAGAAAAGAAGAACGGAAAGCCCATGGAGGGCAAAAGAGTCGTCTTCGTCGGATGAGGATGAGGAAAAAGACCAAGAAGAAGAAGAAGAAGATGGGCAAAAACAAGGTTTACAAATTGCTCAATCCAACATGGGAAAGAGATGGACTCATGTGTGGCTACAACATCAGCCACATCCACACTGTCTTTCAGTTTGAGTACAGTCAAACAACACAAAGTAACAAAGTCTCTCACAATGCGTTGAATAATAGGCCCATTAATTTACACTTTTTGCGATCACATTCCATTCACTGAGTCCGTCAAATGAGATTGGATAAGATTTTTCTTCTCAGCTCAGCAGCTTCAAAGATTTTTCCTCTCTCTCTCTCTCTCCTCTCTCATCCTTATTTCATTTCATTCTCATTCTCATAGTGAGTTGAGTTAAGTGAGTGAGTGAGTGAGTGAGGACTTGAAATGAAAATGAAACAAAGTCCAGCCACCTTTTCATTCTTTCTCATCATCCCTCTAGCCAACTCACACTCGAGATTTTTTTTCTCTCTCTCTCTCTCCATTTCATCCCACTGACGACCGTGTAGAACTGTAGACGTTCTTGCACGCTATTTTCTTGCTAGTATTTAAGTCTCCCTGAGTGTGTTCCACTCTCAGCCAATAGTCTCCCTACTATTTTGCTATAGGTGCACATACTGCGTGTATAAGCGTATTTGTGTGTGTGTGCGTGTATTATTTCCCAGGCCCAAGTTTCAATACAAAACTGACAAGGGACGATAGGAGCACATGCTACAAACTACACGGTACTCGTGTAAGTGTGTACCATAGTAACTCTAGAAATTTGGTGAAAGTGAATTCACGGGTATAAAATGTGCTTACACACACGGAGACGGAGAGACAGAGACACAAAGAAATATGTGCATGGATGTGGATGTAGATGGATGGAGAATGGAGAATCTCTCCCCGAAATGTTCTGGGTCGAGACTGAGTGAAGCGAGCAATTTATATAAGAAAGTGGCTCAGTCGTCTTTCGTCTTGCAAGTCTTTACCCGCGGTGCAAATAAATGTCCTGCCTTTCCTCTCACTCTCTTTCTGTCTCTCTCTCTCTCTCTCTTTTGCACTCTCCTCTCCATCTGATCCACAAGAGTATTTGTATGTAATCCATGTAGTAAAACAAACCTCTTGCTTGTAGTCTATTTTTTACGAGCCTCTTTTGTTTTATACCTTCCTGTCTCATGCCTCCTCTCACTCTCCATACCTTTTATCACCATCGCCAACTCTTTCTCTCTCAACTTCACGATAGTTCCACAAATCCTCTCGCTCTCGCTCTCTCTCTCTCTCTCTCTCCCACTCTCTATCTATGTATATCCATATACATTTATATTATGTGTGTTTACCTGCCTGCTCTGACTACGGACTGTAGAAAAATAATAATCCTAAGCTCATTGGTCAACTTAGCATTAAACAGTAATTACGAGATTCTCAAGATTCAAATCCTATGGATTTTCTCGTGTGTATTTACTATTTACTTTATGACTGTACAAATTCCCTCAATTCTCCACATAAATCCACACACACACACACATACACACTCTTTCTCTCTCTCCATTTCTCTCCTTCGTTCATGTGTATCCATGTACAAGTATCAATAGTAATAGTAATAGTAATAGCAATACAGATATACACATGAGCGTATGTGTGTGTGTAGTTGTGTAGGGAGAAGCGAAAAACGGTCTCACTTGAATTGCTTCCAATCAAGTTTAACTACGTTGTTAACTTTTAGTATTTGGTCTAGACTGAATTTATGAAATCTTTGTACGTTCAAAACCAAGTACAAATTCAAATGCATATGAACGTTTCCTTTGAAAATTCCAATCAACACAAAGGATTAAGATTACGAGTCTGATTTTATTTAACCATCTACCATCTACACGGGAAATCATTTCCTTAATTCATTTGATATTTCATCCTCATTTGTTTTGGGGAAAGCGTTTCAGTTTCATTTTTAGTTTTAGTTTTAGTTTTCCTTTCCTTTCCTCAGACAAGCTAAATTGAGAACTGACAGTGGACAAGGACAAAGTTGGATGGGAAAGGACGGGAAAAAAATGGAGATGGTGGGGAAAGCGAGAGGTGATTTGATCAAAGATGTTGGGGAGTTGTTTTCCTTCTTCGTCTCTTGTTGGAATGGGGATGAGAATGTTAGTTGTTAGTTGATGGTTGATGGCTGATGCTTGATGGTAATAGTAATAGACAAGGAACTTAACTCAATTGAATAGACACTTGCAAGAAATTTCTCTACACTCAAATAGGCAGGGACATGGGGAACGGAGAAACTGTTACAAAAGCTACACAGGTTAAACTGCAATGCAGCAAATCGATCAAATCAATAACTGTCTAAACCTGTAATGTGTCTATGTACATTACATGAACACACATACACACACACACACTCACTCAGAGACCTTTCATGTGTGAAGACGGGAAGGAGAGAGAGAGAGAAAGAGAGAGAGAGAAAGAGGAAGAGAGAGAGAGATGAAGAAAGCAGCCCGTTTTCAAATATCCATTACACTTTCTCCACTTGCTTTTCCGCCCACTCTTCCGAGCATCTCTCACTTTCTCTCTCTCTATTTCTTGATGAAACGTAAATAAATCTTCGATCCCTGTCATCCCAAGTTATGCTCTCACAATCATGAAGAATAAGAAAAGTCGGAGATGGGAAGATGACGACGAAAGAGGCAGAGCAAGAGCGAAAAAAATTAGCAAAAAAATGCACGAATAGAAGGGAAATGGAGCAAAAAATAAATTTTGTTTAAAAGCTAAAACCAACCATCAAATTTTTTTTTGTCCTTTCTGAATTCGGAATTGTGAATTTTGTGAATCCGCTTTCTTCTTTTCCTCAATGCATCAGTTATCATTTCCACATCACAACTAAAAGCTCCGAGTCTCTCAGCTTGACTCGCTCCAGTTCATTCCTGAACAATTCCTCAAGTCTCAAGTCTCTACGATATACATCGTCAACTCGTATACTTTATACCAGTTTTTTTTTTACTCCGTCAAGGAAATTTAAATATGAATTTCTCGGAATCTGTAGACAACTTTTCAAAGGCCAAAAAAAAAGAAGCTGAGTCCTTTCAATTCCCTATCAGATTTTGTATCATTTTTTTTCTGTTAGAGCAAACTGACAAAAAAAATTGGTGATCTTATAAGAATTCTTTGTGTTAATGAAATTAATTTTTTTTCTCTCGAAACAAGGTGCTTGGACTATCTCTAGAAAATAATGGAAGAATAAAAAGGGAAATCTTTCATGAGGAATTCGCTGTGCGAGATTAAATCGTTACAATTTTTTTTCACACACGCCCAATTACTCAAGGAGATTATTTCGCTTTTGCTTGTTCCTATACGGATTTTCATTTTTCTAGTCCTGGTTCATGTCTATACACAAGCCACAAAAAAACCAAGAGAACAAGAAGGAAACGACTCACACACTTTGCAGTTTGCACTCATGGCTCATGGACTTTTCATACATATGTGTGTGTGTGTGCGTGTGTGTGCCTGTGTGTACTTTATTTCAATGCACGCGGGAGGTTTACTGCACTCAAGTAATAAGGTGAATCATTAAACGTTTAGGTATGTCCATCGTTTAGTTCACCGACTGCCTCTGATGAGATCAAATGTCAGCTTGTTTTTTTTCTCTTTCTTCTTCTCTCTTTCCCCTCTCCTTTTCTCATTTCAAGAACCTCTTCTGAACTTCTTCACATGGAGGAAAGGCTACGATTACGATGACGAGTTGTTGTTTCGCAGTCTTACTATTCAATATCTGTATAGGAAATGTGAAATTATGAACCTTTCATCTTTTCTTATATATGTATGTATTCCATTTGATAATGAAAAATTCTTAAGGATTCTGGACGTGGAATTTGTAGAGTTTGTATAGTGTAATGACTTTTCTCATTGAAGTCATCGTCTACTCATATTGACAGTAGACTTTGTATGGACTTCCATGCTATGTTATTTTATGGGCAAAGGCAGATGGCAGAATATCCGATTTTTTCTCTCATTGTAATTGTAAAGCTTCTCTCTCAGTCATTGACTAATGACTGATTGACTTTTTTTCCTAACCGAAATCACTTGAGCTATATAAGGAAATGGAAAAAGATGAACAAATTAGTTTTGAGCATTTGGATTTGGAGTTTTGAATTTTTTCCTGTATATGTATAGTTGTAAATTCCCTGGACTAAAATGGACAACAACAGACAATGAACCCAAGCCAAATCCCATGTCGTTTTTCCTCATTTTCATATGTACAGATATTTAACTAGCAACTATAGCAAGTCATAATTAATTGACCAAAAAACCATTAAATGACTTGTCTGTGTAGCTATTTGGGAAATACGAGGAAGGTTTTCTGATCAATTTGTCTAAAGCCAAATCAGAATCAGAATAAAAAATCAGGACTTGTTCCCTGCTGTACCATAATGTGAGTTAGTCTCCGATTTTTCCCCATGGAACAGAATATCTGTATTTTGAAAATTGAAATATTGATCTGTTATCTGTATTTCAAATCAAAACCCGCAGGAAAAACACTTTTGCGAATTGACTCTAGATATTTTTATGGATGTAAAAGGTACTCTTGTTTCAAAAAATGAAAATATGGAAGGTAAACAAACACAAAAAAAAGGTAAGAGAAAAGGAGGAAAAATTTTGGAAGACTAAGAAAAGAAAAACGGAAATCAGCTTTTATTTACATTTTCTCTGTAGAATGAAATTGCAAAAGGGAAAAAAGAGCAAATAGGCAAAAAAAAGGCATAAATTGTCGATTATACGTCAGGTATGTACATTGGGGAGAAAATAACCGTCTAAAAGTAAAAAATAGAGAACGAAGGAGCGACTGTGTGTGTGTGTGTGTGTCGGTGTACAGAAGTGCTCTTTTCAGTTTTGGGTAGTTTTGAAGCCATTTTCGATTTTCCATCGGACGGGAGGAAGAGAAAAATAAGGAGAAGGTTGGCAGTGGCAGTAGCGCTGGCGGTATAGCGAGAGAGAGAGTTCCATGCGTTTTCGTCGTTTTCATTCTCCGTCTCCTGCTACTTTTGCTTCTTCTCCTCCATCTCCTGTTCTTTCCCTGTTTGTTAGACTGGAAGAAGAAGTAGGAGAGGAAGCACAGTGGAAGCGTGGATGACAGCTCACATAAGATTAATGGTTAGAGCTCTTCAAAAGCGCCCGAAACGATACGAAAAAGATTGGGGAACCTGAGATCCCTCTCTCTCTTTCTCTCTCTCTCCAGCTATACAACCATAATATAAGAAAAGACACACACATACACTCAATCCCGATAGTCTCTCAACATAAGCAAAAGGACTCTTCTAGTTCTCTGGTGGTTCTGGTTCTATTGTAATAGCGAATAGCGAAAAAAAAGTACAAGTACACAGAGCATCACCATCAGCAACCATTCATCCTAATCCAGCATAGCTTTGCATAAACTATAGCATCCATCTATCTCTCTCAAAACTACCTGACTCCACACATACACACACACACACACGCACACACTCACCAAAACAACATACAGACACAGCTCGACAACTTAGCAAGCATAACGTGGATCAATCCATATTTCGTTCCCTCACTCATTCTCTCCGTCTCAGTCTCAGTCTGTCCAAAAACTCAAACCAAACCACCACCACCCGTCTCTTCTCCTTTCATGTACATACGCCATTAGATCCCAGACACCATCACACACACACATACACACATTAACGAGATATGCATTACTTATCTCCATGTTTACAGGGCCAAGAATATAATATAAATGTTCTCCTTCTTCTTCTTCTCCTTCTACTTTTTCTACCTCCAAAAGACTCTTTTCTCCGTCTTTTATTCGAGAGATTCTCCTGTGCGTATGGAGTGACAGAGAGAGAGAGAGAGAGCGAGAGACAGAAAGGTAAAGTAAACTAGTTCGTCTTTGTTAACAACCTATTTGCACGAGAAAGATATTTCTTCTAAAACACATCCTTTGCATAAAAATGCCATCATTTTAGGCTAAATTACAGCATTGTCGAATGGCGACTAGTGAATAGCAAAATTTTTCCCTCCCGTTAAGCGCCTACATATTACTAAAGGTAGAACGAACGCATTTCCTTTCTCTCTCTCTCTCTCTCTTTCTATTTCTTGTCGACAGTCTAATGTATGAAAATGTAAAGAGGAAAAAGGAGAGAGAGCGAGGGTTCATTTTTTTGCTTTTCTTTTGGATTTTTTATATGTACAACATAAAACTCGGTGGGGAACTTTCTTCTTGTTCTTGTTCTTCATTTTTAGTTCTAGTTTTCAGGTTTTTTTTTTGTATTATTATATTGCGAATTTCCCATGATGTTTCGGGAAAGTGATATGAAAAATGTATACGAGGACTTTACGCTTTTGTTTGTGAGTGGAAGGGAAGAAGAAGGGAAAGAGAAAGGGTGAAGGAGAGAGAGAGAGAGAGAGAGAGTGGTCGAGCGAGCGAAAGTAAGAATTAAGAATTCAATGAAAAACGAATTTACTTAAAAGCATATTATATATATTATTATAATGAGCAAGCTTTGCTTCCTACACTTCTCTTTGCTCTCGACATTGTAAAATGGCGAAGCGAGTGCCTTCGCGAGTGTCTGGACCATTTTTTATGATGGTTTATATGAGCAACTTTCCTTTGAATTTGAATTCCAGTTTGAATTTCAAAGGAGAGAGAAAGACTTTTATTAATCGAGGAGCTCAAGTTACATGCCGAGCCAATGTGTGTGCTTATATTCTTATATATATGTTCCGTGTACATCTGCATTTATCGATTTAACAAACTCTACAGAAAAAACACTCTCAATCCAACAAAAAAAGACGGAAAACCGAAATCCAAACTCAGAAAATATACAAAAGATAAACTACGAAAAAGACATAGAAAAATCGAACTAAAGTGAAAAATGAAAAAAAGACATTGAGGAAATTCTGTATAGAGAAAATATTATTATTTAAATTCCCAATTTTCAATACGGATTTCCCATGTGTTTGCGGGTGTGAGGAGGTCAATATCTAAAAAATAGTCTGTATGATTTTTGTACCTATACATAATGTACAGATTGCTGTAGGAATTATTCAAATAAACTAGTCCAGTTTTCTATGAGAAAGTATTGAAGAAAAAAAATTGGCAGACAGGGAGAGACGGAAAGTTTGAGAAAGAGTGTGAGTGTGAGCAGGTGAAAAGAAATGTAGATTTAGATGCCATTTGAAGGAACACGTAAAATTTAATTTGCTTATCTCAAACAGGCATCTATTTTGTTCCTCAGACAAATCTGCGTGTAAAATGTAGATTCTGGTCATTTGACTATTCTTTATTCTCTTTTTCCCTTCTCCCTACTTCTTATTCCTGATTCCTTGATTCCTTGGTACACATTTTCTCATACGTACATACCAAAACACCAACACCAACATCAGCATATTAGCTCTTTTCTATTTGCTTATGCACTCATTTGTGAGTAGATACTATATGTATATATATACGATAGATATGTGTTGGATATGGAAACTCTCTCTCGTTTTTCCTGGTATTGGTACTGTTGGTAGTTCATGTTTTGGAATAATATACAGCCCTTCATGTCGCTCCTCTTCATGCTCGCAGTAAAACTACTAATCTACAATTTGGAATCGGCTCAAAATGGCTAATAAATTGGTCGTAAAAGTTATATCACCTTTTTACAGCGTCCTCCAGCTAGTCAACTCACCCGTGCAGACAGACAATGAAGCCCGGGTTACTCCACACACATACACACACACACACCCACACACAAACATGCACAATATGGACGAACACACACACACATTTCCAGTCTGTACGTACATATACGTACAATTTTACCTTTATATCCCCCACTGCATAACTACAACTACAAATCGACTGCCTGATGCTGATGCACACGGGGAAGTGCCCACATTTTATATAGCCAAGGAGCGAGCGGGTGTCATTACATTACAGATATTACAGATATCCCTCCTTTGTTTTAATATACTTTTAATATGAACCATATGCACAGCCCATTAATAACCATATACAGATGCATTGCATTGGCAAGGGCTTTCAACTTTCAGGGCCTACCTCCAAAAAACCTCGAGGCTCTTTTATTTTTTTTCCCTCGTGTTTGAAGTTGAACCCATCCAAAATACACGCAAAATGACCCTGGGCAGGAAATAAAATGCTTGGAAAGGGAATTTGGAACGTTATTTCTGCATGGGTTTGAATTTATATATATTATATGTGTACTGAAATTGAAAAGTTGAGGATTCTGAAGCACAATTGCAAATGTGTGGGGATGGGGAAATGGACGAATGAAAAGGGTTTAAGCCCACGTATGTATAAAAGTAAGTAGGTATGTAGTGGAATTCTCCAAGACCTGGGAAACTTATTGGATTTTTTTTTCTCTGGTATCTGGATTTTATGTGGGCATTTCCTATACATGGGAAATGGAAGAATCCGTATCGGAAATATTCGTGTATTTTGTATTTTGTAGTATATGTATATGTATGGTATGTACTACTCGGTCTGATACAGATTACAGCTACTGGTATTGCTATTGTAAAGGAATCTCCTTCTTGTTAGCTATGTCTAACTGGAGGAATGAGAGCGACAAAGAAAAGGAGGAAAGTTGGAAGAGAAGAAGAAGAGAGGACGACAACGACGACGACGTTGGTTTGGGTCATCAGCTCACGAGCGTCGCGCATCAGTCTAACAAATGAAGGGAGACGGGGAAGAGCAGTGACAACAAAGACGATAAAAAGAGACAGCATTGATTTATGTTGCATCTGTCTCATGATTAGCTCAATGGAATTAATTAAAACGTCAAGAATTTTTGCGGGCGGCATTTTTTTCCCTCACTCTCGCTCTCTTTCTCTCTCGCTCTTTCCCACTATCAGAGTACACAGTGTCGATTTTTGTGTGACGCGTGTGTCTGTTTGTATGTTGAATCGGGATTGGAATTGAAGAATGCGATGACTTTGTCGTACTCAGACTGGAAACGATAGACAGACAGAGAGAGAGAGAGAGAGAGAAATAAAAGAAGGATGGGAGATACAGGAGCAAAGTACATGGGATGAGGAATAAGGAAGGAGGCGAAGGCACACAGCCAGAGCCAGATCACAGGCAAAAGCAGGAGGCGAAGGCATGGACAGGAATTTCGGAAGGAAGATTTTTGGGATAGGAGATTTCCAGAGCGCATGTTTCCCTCCGTTTTGCTGATTCCTTCCTCATCATACACACACACATACACACACACACATAAGTACATACACATGGGAAAGTACACAGGCAGAATAGACGACGGGAAAAAAGGCTTCTAGGTTTTGGAGAGGGTGATGAACGGTCGATATTGGGGTGAGCCCTAACGCCATTTTGAACAACACTTGGTCTCTTCCTCTCTCTCTCTCTCTCTCTGTCTGCCTCTATAAAGATATACTTTATATTTATATTTATTTCCTCTCTCTCTCTCTCTCCCTCTCCTCGCTTATGTCTGCATAACAAGCGTATTCCCATGTCTGCCTTGACTTTTTATTTTGCTACAGCTCAAGTTGAATTTGAAGTTTAGCCCTGTGTATTTGAGAGAAAGAGAGTGAGAGGATTTTCCGTCTACTCATCAATTGATTCTTCGGCACCCAAAACCCAAAACCCCAATAAGCTACATTCTCAACTCTGTCTCGTCTTCATCTCAATCAAACGTCAATTGAGTCTCAATTCACTCAAATTTTCTATTTCCATGTAATCAATTTGAATCTATTTCACAGTCCAAATTCAAGTACAAATATATATATATATATCTATACATTTGAAATCCCTATTGACTACACACCGCACAATTTCTGATTTCTGTAGTACAACAGAGTAAAGTGTTACGACAGATAGAAAAAGAGAGAGAGAGAGAGAGTCGAGTCATCCTCTGTCAGTTACATGAGCCATTTTTTACCCTTATATAAAAAATATTGCATATTGCAAATTGCAAAGTTGGATGGGGAGGAGGAAAAGAGAAAAAAAATTGTGGTTCAATTTACTCGTTATGTAAAAAAAATTTAACCTTGCTTTCCTCCAATGTGTGTGTGCCTTTGCCTTTGAATTTGTACTGATGCTGTCAAATACTTCATTGCCAAGTCAAGCACGTTTTCCCTTTTGCAACACTCAAAGACGCTCTTTTGTCTGCTAGAATTAAATATTTTTATCATTATGCAAAAGTCATTGGAATAAAGTAGAGAGAGAGAGAGAAAGAAGATCTGATTAGGAATATCCATTTGCATTTGCATTTCCACGGATGGATTTTAACTTGATTTTCCTCCATTCGCCATTGTTTCATGTGTCCATTCACGAAAAAAGGAAAAATTTCACGTCTACATAATATACATATATATATATATAAAATCATTATGAAATTTGACTCGCAGTCAACTTGAACGGCTACATAATTACAAATATGATGATGATGATTTCCATGTTACAGTCCAATGTTCTGTTTTTCCCCGTGTACTTTGGTAAGTATGAGTTTTGAAAGACTCGAGACACCAAAACACAAAGTCTCATGCTAAATAATGACTTTTCCTTTATTCTGCCAGTCTACAGAAGTTGGAAGTTGGACTATGTAGATTATCAAGTTGATGTTATTTGATCACGGGAACGGTGAGCAAGTGAGAAAGGGAAAAGGAAAAGGTGAGTTGTGCATACCTACCTATAGTTTTGGTATATGTACGATCAAACATACACACTAAACACCATAAAACATGGAAAAATCCACGTCAAACACCCGACAAAAAGTCTGTGTGTGTGTGTGTGTATGTGAAGGAGGTGAATGGTGAATGCCGAGTGGAATCTTTTTTCTTCTTCTTGTTTCTTTCAGACTTTTTCACTTCCCCACTCACAAACACACATACACAAATTCACATACACACTTTACACACACAGTATATTATATTATATACAGAGGAGTCGTCGTCGGTGAATTGAGAATTGAGTTGAGCCATGCAATGTGAACATTTTGTGTGTGGCCATAGAGCCCAGTAATGGGAGTTTTGTTCATGCATTGTGATTCCGAGTGTAGGAGGTAGAAAGAGAGAGAGAGAGAGAGAGAGAGAGAGGGAAAGAGTCAAGTTGAAGTTGGAAATTATACAGGAGATGTACAACTTGAATATGATGAGCCGAGCAATGTTTCTATTTCCCTTCCCTTGTGTTCGTAGATTGTCCGTGACCATTCCTTCTATTCCTATTTCTATTCCTATTCCCTGCTCCGTATTTTCTGAGTTATACGTATACGAATGAGGCATTTGTGTGAAATTCTCCACAGTTTGCGTAGGTATCTCTCTCTCTCCGTGTGTGTGAGTGTGTGTGTGAGAGAGAGAGGATTTTGGCTATATTTGCCAAGTTATTACACGGTCAACTGATGAAATGATATTATTATTATTATGTTTATACTTTTGTTCCACTCGACCGACCGTCGACTTTTGTGGACTTGATTCTCAAATATGTGGAGGAGAGAACAAGGGACAACTCGCGGGAATTTCTCTAGTGGATTTATGTGGATAATTTATTTTAATGAGAGTTACTAATTACGAAAGTTAAACGAGCAGGACGATTAATAGCACAGGCATATATAAAGAGAGATAGAGAGAGAGAGAGAGAATAGACACCGAGTACAACAGAATAAAATATGTACTTTGGCTAATTATAATTATTAAAGGAGGAAGAAGAAGAATCCCATTTTCGACCAAACAGAACACGACAATTAAATGAAGTTGAGTAGCAAAAAAATCAGAATTATTGTATTTGGTATTTTATAGCACTGATGTGTTTTGAGCTGTTTGACAAAAATCATGATATGAAATGCTCCATGCAATTTGGTAATTTATGTAAAGATATATGATTTAAATAAGTGTTAAAAAGAGATTCCGAATGACTTGTAGAACAAGAATAAATGTAGAAAAATGGAATGGTGAGAAAAAAAGAGACGAAAGTTGACGGGTAAGATGTTACAAGGGAATTATAGTTAGTTATTAAAAAGTTAGTCAAAAAGACGGCTTACGTGAGAAAGTTGGTGGATGGAAGATGGAAAACGAAGAAACATTATGAAGACGAATAGAGAAGAGAAACTGAAGGATAATTTGAGTTGTTTGCTCAAAAAAATATAAAGAAGAGTCCAAAATGTGAAGAGACGAGAAGAAGAAGAAGTAGAAGAAGAAGAAGAAGAAGAAGAAGAAGAAGAAGAAGAAGAAGAACGGGTGACTGCTGGAGAAAAGAGGGACCGAAGAGAAAAAGAAAAATGTAGAGAGGAGTTGACTAAGATTTTTTTTTATTTGAGATGAGTTGACAGAGTTGGACAGACTCGAGTAAAAGTTGAGAGACGAAGTGAAGCAGCAGTTTTCCTTTCACCGGCAAGACAGCGACATAGACAGAGATAGAGAGACAGCCCCATTACAAATGCGATGTGAAAAAAGGCACGAGTCGGAGTTGGAATTGGAAATGGGAAAGAAAATGAGGATGAGGCTGAGAAAACGGATGGAAAAAAGACGGAGTGAAAGAGTGGAGAGAGAGGGAGAGAGAGGGAGAAAGAGAAAGAGCGGAGACTTTTCTACTGGAGAGAGAACAAACGTATGGATGAAGACAGACTAAACTCTGGGTCGTTGGTTACTCCAAGTTTGTATCCAGATCCAGATCCAGACCCAGCCGACCGACTACAACTACAATGACGGCGACGGGCGACGACCACGATGAAACAACGATGACGACTACGACGACCGTTCTGAGCTCTGAGCGAGCGGGGGAATGAGCAAAAGCAAAAATGAATCACGGGAAACAGGCTCAAGCACACGCTTTAGAAGGCAGGAGCAGAAAGAGAAGGAGAAACAGGGAAACTCCCGGGTTTCTCCGATTCAGTTCCTTTGCCATATCCGTCTCTGTCTCCTTCTCTCTCTCTCTCTCTCTCTCTTTCCAGAACAAGGATAGGTACACGGAGAAAAACCGATTCCATCAAGAGAGAGGAGATGTACACGGAAAGCAAAGCAAACCAAACCTACCCACGAACGAGTCTCCTTCACTATGCATATAATAAGTAGGACTTTCCTTTCAAAGTCTACACACTACACACAGAACGAGTGTCTACAGACTACAGATGTACATGTAGATGTGGATATTCTATGTGTGTGTGTGTGTGTGTTCACAGTCAGACACAGAGAATCCAGAGTCAGTTCAGTCCACATATCGATCTTTCGACAGCCTGTGTGCTCTGTGCTCTCCTCTCTTTCTGTCTCTCTCCAGATTTCGCAGCCTTTCCTGACTTTAACTCTGACTCGAGTTGTTTCTCTGGTTTTGGCTCTCTCTCATTTTCTCTTTCTCTCTTTCGTTCCAACTGGCTCTGGCTTCAAGCCCTTTACAGTTATAACTGGCATGGCGCATGTATTCCTATTCCTATTGGTATTCATCTACTCTCTCTCTCTCTCTTTTCTCTTTCTTTCTCGGTTTCCACGTCTCCATGAATGTGCCAAACGTCTTTCTATCCATCTGAATTCCTTGTAAGCTCAATAACCCTGATTGCCCAATCGCTTTATTTGTCAAACTATTTAAACCTTCGCGCTCTTTTGTCAATGTCACATGTCCAAGTGTCTACACGTCCAAGATTTAACCACTCTCATCAATCCTGGCCAGAGATTTCCCTCTCCTCGATTACTCCCACAATATTTCCCTGATAGTCTCTCCATCTCATATCTCTCTCTCTCTCTCTCCCTTTCATTTTCATATTTGATCAGAAAATATCCGTCGCTTTCTACATTGTTCCCTCATCGTCCCTTTTATTCATCATAACTTGCAATTGGAGAATTATCTGTAATGCTTTGATTAAAACTTTACAAAAATCTGAACGCTCAGTTTGATCTTTGAATGGCTTTCGGCAGAGTTCCAAAACTAAAAAACCTTCTTTGATTTTGGTTTTTTTTCTATAGAATTCCGAGTATTTTTTCATATATTTGGGCATTGTTCATTGTTCTGTTTTGGGTACAAGTTGGAGTTAACGAGTCTTGATTAGAATTCTCCTCTAATTCCATTACAAACTTGAACTGGAAATTGAAAACAATCATGAAAACTTTTTGGCTATACAACAACGAGCCAAAGCTTCTCAATTTCAATTTCCAAAGATCCTGATCCAAAAGCCTCCTTTCTCTCTCTCCTTCTCTTTCTATTCTTGTCTAAATTCCCTACATGAAAACTTTTCTAAAAAAATATTCCTACACATTGCAAATTTCTCCGGAATATCCTTGGATGATCGTCGACACAAGACGATCAGCGTCTTTAGACTCTTGAAGAGTTTACATCTGTCTCTCCTTCTATATCAGCACAGATATATCTACATCTATATATATCTATGCATACATATATATATACATGAAAAACTCAAGCTTTCCTCTTGTCTTTCGTTGAGGGGGTGAGAGAGAAAGGAAAAAAAAAACTTTTATTTGAAACTTACCGCGACAGAAGTTTTCATTTTCGCCCTCCTCCCAAATGTCCACGTTGATTTTCAATGCCCTCCTCCGATAGATTCTTTGGTGAAAAGTTGTACAAGTTTTGAGTTTTGAGAGTTGAAAGTTGTTGGAAGGAAATATTTTGAAAAGACGGCACCACACAGACTTCCACGTTTGAGTCTCAGTTTTTTGGATTTTGAATGTTCAAGTCCTGGAGGAAATTGGGAATTGGAAAGTTTTTGATAGTTGATATGAAAGTAGGATATATGTACATGGACTATCGGACTAAGTATCGGACTATACAGAGAAGAGCACAGTGCAGCCGTACGTATTTATTATTATATCGTATACACATTTTTCAAGTTGTTGTTCTCGGCGTGTTGAATTGAAAGATAGACTTGAGCTTGAGAGTTTGAAGTTTGAGGAGGGGTTATGGTTATGATTATGTTGTTTTGTTCTCCTTCTCTCATTCTCGTCATCTGAGTCACAAAACTGCGTGTTACTCCTCGTTTCTAAACATTTTGTATACAGGCTACACTGAATCCTCTCTCACTCACTGTCTCTCTCTCTGTCTCTCTCTCTGCCTAATGTCTCGCCATTGTCTCCCTCGTTCAAAATACGCGACTACCAACACAACCGTGTTCAATGTTCATGTTGAAATACACACACACACACAGAGATTCACACACACGCGAATGAAGGAACGAACGATATAACGTGGAATGAAATGGCCTAATGTGTACCTACACCTACAGAGTAAAGTTGAGTGTAGGGAAAAGAGATCTTCTGTGCTCCCTTACTTTATGTAACTCTGGAAGTCGCGTTGAGTGAGAGACACATAGCAAGTTTCGGTGTCGACTAAATTTATCCTTATTCCTTATGAAATCCCATGCTATTCCATAATGTGGCATTGGCATGGCATGACACTGGCACTGGCACTGGTATAGCTGCATATGGGTTTTGATATTCTTTTGGTAAAAGGTAGTCACAATGGGAATGGATGGTGGATACATTTCTATAGAGAGGTAAGTACCTTTGTGGCTTTAAGACAAGTGATTGTGCTTGCTTCCTATGGTAACTATACTTTATGCTCCATGCTCCATGTTCCATGTACCAGGCAGAAAGAGAGAGAGAGAGAGATTGGGCTCTATACAGATTATACGTGTATAATGGGCCATCGATTCTTTCTCTCAACCTCGCATTTGACAAGCGTTAGTCATTAATCATCAGGTGGGATAAAGGAGAACCCAGAGCGAGTGAGAGAGCGAGAGCGAGAGAGAGAGAGAGAGAGAGAGAGAGAGAGAGCAAATGCAGGGCTACACAATACAACACAAATACACTGGATCTACCATCCACCAACTCCACACGGAATTTTCTGTATAGTTATGATGGAGCATAGCATAGTGGAGTGGAGTGTAGGTAATGTTAGATTTAGACTCCATGTATTACTTCGGAATGAATTGGGTAGAAGGAAAAGGAATAACGTATCTGTATATAGTGATATGGTAGAACGTAGATTTGGTAGGACGTAGAACATAACAAGGGAGATATGTCGTTCAAAAAATGTGTGTACAGTTAGTTAACTTGCCATTCCTCGGTTCCACTGGCAGTTTCTATACATTTCTATCTCCAGTCCATGTACAATGTACATGTACATTTTATACCGAGTTTTTTTGAGATGTGGTACAACAGCAAGAGCAAAAGCAAAAGCAAAAGCAAGAGCAAGAGCCAGAGCACATGAGAACTGAAGAGAGAAGAGAGAAGACTGAACGAGTAGTTCCATCGTCCAAATGGAATTTGAAAGCTCTCGCAAACACCACACCACACACACACACACAGAGCCCATTCTTTTGTATTCAGATGGATGGAAGGATTTTGATTCTGTATACGTGAAAGCTTGTCCACTGAAAATATTCTGCCTCTGCTCCATCTCCGTGCTCTTCTTCTCTTCTCCTCATATAGTTTAGTTCGATAGGAAACGAATAAAACGATCAAATACCAACCAACAACTGACTTCTCTCTTTACTTTACTATTGGAAATTCTAATACACACACACACAAACAACACGGGGTTGTAAATAGTGTGTCTCTGTGTTTTGTGTAGGTAAATCCAAATCCAGGGTTTATGCATCACCTCGCATTTCATTGCATTGGAACGCATCGCATTACATTAGATTCTGGGTTTCCGTCAGGCAGGCAGACAAGCAAGCAGGCAGGGAAGCAGAGGAAGAAACGTGCGGTGAAGTCACGGTGCTCGGCTTCATGTAACCATTTATAAAAATCTTAAAAAACACATCGTGTCTTTTACTTTTGCACAATGCGCCTCATGAACACAACACACAAGACAGCCCCAATGGATTATAATGGAATGGAACAACACACACTTCCTTTTCAAATTGATGATCATTCCCTTTGGGGCACACACAACAGAACAGAGAGAGAGACAGAGGCAGAGAGAGAGAGAAAGAAGAGACAGAGGAAATCATAAATTTTCAATTTTCATAATATTAGAACGTATTCAAAAATGTATTTCTAGACTAATGAAAAATACAATGGAATAGCAGTAGCAATGGCAATGGGGAAACCTGTCTTGATTTTCTATTGGTGGATTCTCAGCCAAGGATTTTGGATTTGGGTAAAACCATCCAATTGTCTGTTTCCCTACTTTTCTTTTTCATAATATGTAGATATGTATGTGGCTATTTTTAATACATGAAATTCCCATAGAAAATTGCAAGTCTGTAGTCTGTATTTACATTTGAGCAATCGGCGTGTGTAGTTTTTTTTTTCTGTGGAGTTTCTTTTGTGACAGGGAAATATGAGGAAATTTTGATATTCGGGGGTTTTTTTCCATGTAAAAGTTTGGGTGACGGATGAGTTGACAAGAGGTGGAATTTTTAGCTTAACTTTGCATGTGTAAACTTTCATTTCATCGATGAGTTGGATACCTGGAGAGGACTGGGAAAAGTTTCTCGTGCATTGAGAAGACGGAGAGCGATAGAGAGAGAGAGAGGAGGGAAAAAGTGGTGTGAAATCCTCGCTCTTCTTCTCTCGTCATTCGTTCTTCGTTCATTCGTGTTTCTCTGTCTGTTCAGAGTATTTGTCATAGAGCGAGGCGAAGTTGAAGGAGAGACAGCTCAGAGTCTCAGAGAGAGAGAGATAGAGAGAGAGCGAGTTGGAGTTGTGCTTATAATGTTACTGTCAAAGACATTCCCAGGAGGAAATTTGCTTGCTTGAATTCAGCGTCATGTAGTCTGCTC
This sequence comes from Gisinianus flammeolus, assembly GCA_034699125.1. Classification (NCBI taxonomy): domain Eukaryota; kingdom Metazoa; phylum Arthropoda; class Collembola; order Symphypleona; family Katiannidae; genus Gisinianus; species Gisinianus flammeolus. The sequence goes on along the minus strand of JAIUND010000001.1, from coordinate 103,092 downwards.
TGCTCTCTGGTCTGGTAGAACGTTTTTGGTTTAGTCATAGTCTGTGAATGTTCATCCTTTCATGGTATGTCTCTTGTCTTGTGTGCTTGTGTCTTGCCATTCCAAATCCTCATCTCTCCATCTCCATCCCTCTCTATACTTTGTCTCCGTCTCTATCCGTATCTGTTCTCAAGTACACTAGTACACATAACCACTCACAACTCACAACTAAGAATAGCAAGTAAGAATCTCCACCTCCATTGCCAATCTAATCTTTTCATATACGCACTCTTCTCTTCTCTTCCCTTCTCACTTGTAAAAAAAAAAGGATCAAGAATTTTTTCCTTTTCATTATCAGCCTATTCAAATTCGAGTTTGAATTCAAACTCTTACATTTTAGAGTTCCTTATATATATCGGTATTTTATATTTGATTTTTTCCTCCTCATGCCTCTCTTGATGCCTGATAAAAATCAACACGAAAGCAATGCAATAGTCTAGATACATATGATGCTCAAATCATAGTCATACACATGTACAAAGTAATCTAATAAACCGAGAGAGATAGAGAGACGCTCCCCATCTATAACTCTACATAATAAATTGAAAACACACACACACACATCGAGTACAGATATCTGTTCATTGTACACAGATTCATTTCTGTCTTGAATACACACAGACTCTTGAATGTTAAATTTTCAATGTGGAATCCGAGTTCTTTCTACTTCTCTCTCTCTCTCTCTCTCTCTCTCTCTCTCTCTCTCTCTCTCTCTACTGCACTGCACGACTTGAACCATCTGAATTTCTATCCATATCTGTAATAATCTGTGTATAGACAATTTTCTTTATACATATCGGAGGTCTGAGAGTTTTTTTTAGTCAGGTGTGTGTGTGATGAAATCACCTGTCTCATGTCCAATCGTCTGTGCATGTTCAACCATATTAGCTGAGGATAGTTAAGGATCTATATAGAGAATACAGATATTCACAGTGGAAGGAATCTCTCTCTGTTGTGTTCTGTTGTGTGTAGTTTCTATCACTTTTCATGTTCAATCATCATCCTCGTTTTTCTTCTTCTTCTTCTTCCTCCTCTGGCTGCATTTGCTTTTTGCTGGTTCGACTAGAATCAAAATCAAAATACCTACCAATGTAAATGAATACATAATATACTAATATAATAGGAAAGCAAATACAAATGAAGGAGTTGGCTAATGAAATGAGTTTACCAGCTGTACTGACATTAAATAAACATAGCTAACCACTATCAGCGTACGATATGTGCATAACATGAAATATAAATACAGATATGTGGTGTGCAAGTTTTTCTATTCCATTCAATTGAGGATTCAGCACAATTTTTGATGAGACTCAAAAGACTCTGTCAGTACATACACAGAAGATATACACTGCGAGCTTGTTATTCTATAGTATCTGTACATTGAGACTTGAAACGATTTCTTTTCTACACACATTTATCTAGAAATCTTGTAATGTGAATTAAGAATTCCTATGCGTTGCGTTGCTTTATCTGCCCATCAAAAAACATTCAAATTTGAATGTTTGATTTCTTTTCTCCGTCATCAGTGCAATCCCAAATTTTAAATAATAATAAAGTGACTATACTCTATACTCTCGTGGATTAAAATGGAAACTGTAGGATTTTGTTGTATGAGATGAAGATGAGGTATGAGGTGTTGGCACGAACATATTTTTGAGTGCTTGTATAGTATTGAGCTGTGAAATGCTTTGAGAATTTCAGGCAGCTATATATCTGTAGGTATATTGTGTAAAAGTTGGGGATTTTCCGTGTACTATTCTTATTGGCATTGGGCATTGTAATTGTAATTGTCCGAACTGTACGAGTTGAGTCTGAAATAGTCTGAATAGGATTCGTGTTGTATTTGTATTTGTGCATACATGTACGTGTATTTGCGTATCATGGTGGATGATCTATTTAAATATGCACGAGGGACGAGGATCGTTGACGGTAATCACAAGTATGAAACGGCTCAAGTCAATAGGCCACTCATGAACAAGCTTTTTTCTCATGTTTTATCCCAATACGTAGGTACATATTTGGTGAATATAAAGACATGAGGAGGAATGGAATATCTATAGAAATGGGAGGTCATGGACTGGACTAGTCCTCCAATATGTATATACGTATAAGTATAGGTTGAGAAATGTATGGTAAATGAAAAATGATGGACGGATTCCAATTCTCCATTCGGGATTTTCAAATACGTAGTTACAAATCTAAAGGGGAAAGGGAAAGCCAGTCTATATGATATGTACATATGAGTCCAGGTGAGTAGATGATAGCGTGAATAAAAACCCGTATCTTTTCATAGAGCGTCAGCCTACATGAATTATCCGTACACTCACAGTCGACACATCATGTGCGTCCACCTTATTTACCCCTTTTGTATAGGTACCGTGTGTGCGTGTGTTCACATACGCATAGACGTTTCTACGTCTACTTCTATACCTGCAGTTGTGTGTATGTACACACTTGAAACAGTCCAACTTACAACTTATGAACGCTAATGTTTGTATCAGTCTTTTGTATCATTTCAACCAAGTCTTATTGCCAAATGACACGAAGGCAGGTTGAACTCAGAATCGACAGAGAGAGAGAGACAGAGAAAAGGAGAGAGAAGTGAAAGGCAGGTGCGACAAAAAAAAAACTTGGAATGTCTTTTGATTCGATAGTCGAGTGACTGACTGACTGACATGCTGTGCAGCTAAATGGACTTGTGCGACACCTTTTTGACGGGCTCTCGTCCACGTCATTTATTTTTAATTTAACTTGTTTTCAAAATAAAAGCTAAGTAGTGGCAAATTTAGCGGAACATCCATGACCCGATTGTATTTATATAGAGAAAATTGGATGCTAGTTAACGTTGAGCTTCTTTGTGTATTGCATTTGATGGGAAATCTGGAAATGGATATTTAAATTTGAAATTAATTGAAATGGAAAATGGATGGAACACATCAAAGAGACTTCCCAAGTTGAAATGGGATTACAAATTTAGGAAATTACGAAATTCTGGACGAGACTTTCATTTGAGGGAAATGTTGGTATTTTGGTATTTGAGAATGTGGAGAATGTAATCAGTGGGATTATGATAAGCTGGAGCTCATCAGCTTGCTCACATGATACGAAGAGAGACGGGCCGGAAACGAAAAAGCAAACAAGCCTTGGAAACCCATTAATACGTATATATATCCTATCAGTACTATCACGTTTCCATTCCCATTTCCAGGTTCACTTTCAACTTCCACTCACACTCACACAGTACACACACACACACATACACACTGAGTGCCCGTGCCAGAGTTACCGAGCTCCAGCTCTCTGATTGTGAGTACGAGCGAAATATCTACAGTCTCTCTCTACAGTCTACAACAGTATCTCAACTATGATCCAATAGAGAGAGAGAGAGAGAAAGAGAGAGAAAGACGGAAATTGTATTGCAATGAGAGGGCATAACATAACGATGCCGATAAGTAATAGCTGAGGAATAAAAATCAATAGAATGGGCGTGTTCTTTCAGCAAGAATCTTGATCTTCTTTCGATTTAGTTTCCTTCCTTTTCTCTTTCTCTTTCTCTCTCTCACTCTCGATTTTCCATCGTGAAAAAAAGAAGAAAGAAAAGGGAAACTTCAATATTCTATGCCTTCACACACAGTCACAGACTTCCAGAGAACATGAAAAAGCATTAAAACTCTCTATCGAATATAATTTTGGTACAATAAAAGAAGAAAAAAGAAGAAAGAGTTTCACATGTGTTGTTGTTATGTTATATTGTACTGGGGTCTCCACCCTCTCTCTCTCTCTCTCTCTCTACTAGATTTTTGCACTAGAAAGCTATAACGTCAAGTTAAATGTTGAATCTTAAGGTTCCACAATATTGTAGATGTATGTACATACAGTGGAATGTCCAACCACCACGGATCCGTTTTTTGTGTGTGAAGAGCATGGAGTGAGATAATGCAATAGCAATATCCATATGCCATACAGTAACAGTAATAGTGATAGGAAAATGAAGTGTGAGAGAGAGAAAGGGATCTATAATGATTTGTCCATTACGATCTAGTTTAGTAGCAATAGTAATAAAACTATTCACTCTTGTCTTTATCTTTCGTTAGTTATGTACTGGATCCCTCGAGGCGGAAAAACAATGAAGCTCATATTTTATTATGTACACACACACACACACAGACTTTAGAGCGTGTACGAATGCCGATGGAAATTCATATTCAAATGATGGCTAATGGCAATGGCTACAGATACATATTTATTATACAAAGATTAATTCCTGCACATACAACATCCAACATTCAAAATCCAACATTCAACATCCATCGCCATTTCCATTTCCATTTCCACTTTCTATTGGAGAGAGTCGGTGCACAGCGAGTTGAAAGTGTGCGGATTATTGATTGTGATAAAATTCTCAGAAATTTGAGATATTCCCTGGAAAGTCCCCTGGAGACTCGACTATATAAAAAAAAAATCTAGACTCTACCTACACACAGTCCACACATTGCACATTACACATTACAAATGACTCTGCTAACTCTATAGATACAGTCGGTATTTAATCATGGAGAATTCACATTAACAATAATAATAATAACGTTTCATAATTAAAGTTGAGCTGGGACTTATGGTTGGATGGTGTGTGTAGTCGTAGTCACTGTCTGTAGGGAGAGAACATATTGACTAGTCACTAGACCTACACATTACACAAACCCACCACCACACATATGGACTGTGGCAATATCAATAACAAAACCAATACTGTGGATAGGGACCGTTTAACTTGACTTGCTCCAGAGCCTATATGTACATATTTGTATGTACGATATGTATGTACATGGGGAATAGAATAGTTGTGTGAGTCACATACCAGAGCATGGTAAATCATAGTGTGGTATGTGGTGTGGGGTCTCCGACTCTCCAGAACATGCCAATGCCAATGCCAGGAACAGGAACATACGCCGACAGTCCCATATTCCTCTTGCCGGTCCACAAAACTTGCCACAGTATCTGTGGTATTTTATACGTAATCGTATAAAATAGCTAGATGTGTGTCTGTTCGTTATGTACATACGCGTTTGAGGATCTCCTCTCCAGGATTTTCGAATGGAAATTCATTTTAATTTTTTCTTTCAAGAGTATTTTTTTTTTTTTACATATATTCCGAGCAAGTGCCGTTTGATCAATTTACACCTTGTAATGTTTGTATATTCTCCGCCTTTTACGGTCTCCATGAAATCTTCAAACGTTCTCCTCTCAAACTGAAAAAGTTAGAGTTCCGATAGACTGACTTTGATAATGAATTCACACGCACTTTATACACGACCATTACGTGTCTCTATCTGGCCTGGAAATCACATTAAGGTGAGTTTCCAAGAGAACGAAAGAGAGAGAGAGAAAGAGCGGACGGAAAACGTTCGTATGTGCTATAGGTATGTATCAGCATCAGCATTCAATTCATATATATATATGTATGCATGTTTTTTGTTTATATCTGTATGTGAGTTTGTCCATGTAATTCGTACATGCACTTGTAGATTTGATATCAAATTATCTTGAACATTCAAAACCCTTTTCTCCCCTATATATATATATAATAGTCGACTCATTTTTTTCAATCTCATTTCCATTTTCTGTCCCTACTTTTCTGCCCCCATTTTTGGAATGAGCTCCAAGCTAAAAATGTCATTCCGCGTGTAGTTTCCCCACAATTTACGGAGCAAATTCAACTTTAATTAGCAAACCCTTTGATTATTCTCCTATATCTATGCAATTTTTTAGTCGCTCTCCTTCTTTTCTATGGGATATTGCAGTAGTTAAAATTAATGAGGAAAAGTATATCAAGTCTGTCTATACCTACATGAAAATGTAATGAAACAAATTCCATTTTATTTTTTCATTTAATTCTATTCATTTTCATTCATTAGAATTTTAAATTCAAAGTATGTGTAAAGTAAAAAAAAATAACCTGAGTATTCGTGGAATACTTACTTAAATCAGCAGAAGTGTAGCTTTTAATTGTTGGACGTATTTAGTATTTGCACACGTGAGTCTTTTCTCCATCCTCCTCATTCTTGTTGTGAACTACAAAGTTAGTTACCGTGACTCTTCCTCGCATTCGTATTCTAATTCTTATTGTATTTTGGTGTAAAACGCTGAGAAAAGAGGCATTTGTCTACCTACTTAACCCTGTAAGACTCTGTCCATTGTCGAATGAACAAACCAAGCCAAGAAGAAGAAGAAGAAGACTCACGACAGAAATAAAAATAAACAAACCCAACTCAGAGCTCATCATCATGAAAATTAGTGGGCCATAGTTAAAAATGTGCGTGTGTGTGTGTTTAAAATCTGAAACCCTCTTCGCATTTCCATTTTCTACCCTCAAAACTGAAACTACACACATTTTGACTCACAATTAGTAAGATGATTCAGAATAATATTTAAAATGCGGAATTTGGGATTTTTGAAGTTAGAAATGAAAATATAAAAAAAACATGGAAGGTTTAAAACCGACAGAATGTTGGAAATGTCTCCGATTGAGAGTTGAGAGTGGTGGCTGGCTGACTGACTGGCTGGGTTTTGTGTTTGGATGGACGGGATTGCAACCACGGAGGTCATTAGGCACCCATCAGTAATCACGTGAATGGTTTTATTGCTCACAAACAAACCACAAACGACGGAAGAACAAACGCTTTCTTAATTAGCTCCCAAAGAAAAAATCCACCATACCAAAAAATCATAACCTTTCTTTCCACTCTCTTCATTCTCATTCCATCAACAGAACAGACCAACAGTGTCCAATACCCAAAGCTTCTCTATGTTTTTTTTTCTTTTGCTCCAACTCTCAAACTAATATACACACAATCAAAGCCCAAGCTCTGGAGGTTCTTTAGTTGTTTTTTGTTTTCTTTCCTTGAGTCAATTCAATATGTCTTAGCTAGTCGACTCGAGTCATTTGATATAGTTTTTCCATATAGTTCTGTGTGTAGGTTGAATTTTGGATTGGTCGTAAAGCATATGAAGGCATTACACGCGGAACAGTGCACAGGGCACAGACGTAGCAAGTAGCAAGTTGAGACCGAATTTCATTGGGTTACATCGCTGGGTGAAGCCAATACCGTTACTCACAGGGTGAACGAGGAAAGGAGCCATGTCGACGACGACTGACGAGGGAACCAGAGCTGGAGCTAGAGAGAGAGAGAGAGAAAGAGAGAGAGGCGGTCTCCTTTCATAGTTTTAGTTTGGAAATAAGAAAAAGCCTGTCCGTCTTCCTTGCATCGACTATTCCTGCCAGATTCCCATGAGGAAATTTCATTTCTTGACTGGAAATGAATAGCTGAAAGCCGCTTCTCATATTATTCAGATTTCTGTCACTGAATTCATATATATATATATAAAGTATGGAAATGGAAAGTCGTCGGTGTGGAGGTGGGAAGTTTGTTGGAGCAGTCACGAGTGACTCCAACTCTATAGAAACCAGCTGTGAAGACAAAGGCGACTCAAAATGGAAGATTGAGAGGGGGAACAGAGACAGAGAGGGAGAGAGACAAAGACAAGGAGACAGCCGGATCAAGTGAGAAATAGTAAAACCAGAGAGAGATTTATATTCAATGATGAAACGGAGACGGAGAAGACCAAGAAGAAGAAGAAGACGAGCTTGATTGTGAGTGAGCTCTAATTACTCATTACAGTGAGGAGAACACTATTGTACGGCCAAGTCGTTACTTTTTGGCTAACAATAAGTACATGTATCTATACAAACACTATAGCCATAGCGGATAGCGGATGTAGGACCAAAGTCTTTGCGCTTGTAATTTATTTTTATTGATGATGTGACGTGGATTGGTGGATTGTTGAATGGGCTTCTTGTTCTTAAGCATTTCTATACAATAGTATACATACACGGTACATTTCATTTGAAAACGTCTCAAATCTCTATATAGTCTATGGTTAGTTGGATATGGAATTTCAAGAGTATTTCAAGAGCATGGAGAATGGACATTTTGGTCAGTCAAAGCTCATAATTATCAGTGTCTCATATTTCAAGAGCCAAATAAACACTCACACACACACACACACAAACAGATACACACCCCTATTTTATTACTATTACACTCAGACGCTCCTCGTGGAACTTACACTAATTTAACAGTTGTAAATCAACAGAGTTTTCCCATCTCTCTCTCTCTTTGTGTTTGTTTGTATTTCTGGTTTTTGCGCTTGAGATTTTTTTGGCTTTTGGGCTTTGAGACAATTAGCATCTATGGAATTTCCTCTCCATTTGCTATTTGCAATTTGCACACAATTTACGATTATTTATCTTTATTTTCCCCTCTGTCGTGACGATACAATAAGAAAATACGACCAAAATATAAAACAACACGGACGAGCCTTCAAGTCAAAAACATCTTTACATATTTATGAATCTCCATTGCATTTGAAAACTTCTATATACCTCTTGAAGGACGCAGGTAGTTGAGAACTGAAGGTCAATAAGCTGGCCATTTTATAGCTTTTAAAAGATAGCTTTTCCTTCTTCTTCTTCTTCATCTTCTTCTGATAGAAATGTGAGTGAACACCTTTGAACTTGACTTTGAATATCCCCTTGTGTGCTCGTGTTTACCTTAGATTTGGACCCTTCGACTCAATCCTACTTTCTACTCGAGAACCTTGACCTCAAATTTTCATTTCTTCCAAACAAAAAAAAAGGAATTGGAAATTGATTTAAATTTTAAATGGTTTAAAAAAGTTGCTAACGGAATACTTCATTGCGGATTGCGGAAAAGAAATATGCGTTAGATTGCAATTTGTAGTTTGTAAATCTGGATGAAAATAGACTGATGGATTAAGTGACTGAATTCGTTGCAGAAACAGGATGAGAATGATGATGATGATGAGAAATTTGATGATGTTGATGCGTATGGAGTTTTCTCATCTCTGCTCGTTTTATTGATTGAACATAGAACGGGGTTTCAATCTTTATTAAAACTGCTCATGACATAATTGAAAATACTCCTGTTCTTCGTCTTCATCCTCATTCGGATGATGATGATGATGATGATGATGGGGAAGAAGGAAGAGGAGGAAAGGATCGAGAGCTGGAAGATTGCCGCAAGGAGATTCGGCGACAGGATGACGGATGAGCAAGGAAAAGTTAAGAAGGGTGACCCAGTGCCACTCTCACAACTCTCTATCTCATGTCAGCCCATGTACAATGTACAGCTATAAACTTCTTTCATATATACTCATCTTCTTCGTCTTAACGCCAGCAAACTTAGACTCCAAAATATCAAGAAAAAAGGGACACTTTTCCCCCTTTGACTCCAGCCTTCTGCTCTCATTGTCAGTCCATGTTCAAACACACAAAAACTTTCAACTTTCTGTTAAACAGCAAAAGGTTAGAAAGAGAAACGGAACTTTTCAACAAAAAAAACATTAGCTGGGTAGAAAATCGTTTCCCAATTGAAATCAATAGTTAAGAAGAAAATCCATTGAGGATTCCATAAATAAAATCCATTTTATTTCATTTTTAGAGCGGTAATTACAGCGCCCTCCAGCACAGATCGGCAACATCTCAAAATTGGGATTGAATGTGATTAAGAGGTCACTTATGTGTTCCGAAAATGTGTTGTTTTGGAATTTTTGAAATCGGACCGATTTTACGGTTTTTAGACCGAAATTCGGCTTTTGGACAAGGTGTTTTGTGGGCGATGCCCAAGGGTTATTTATGGGCTGATTTTGATTCTGCTTGCTGCGCTGATACGGAAATCGGTGAATGGTGCAGCGCAGCTGAAACACCCGCCATTTTGTATCGGGGACGCCCCCCATGGGTCCCACGAAAATGATGAAAATCCTATTTCCGAGATTCTCCACCACTGTGCTTTTGACTCCGGATTCTTTTATTAGCATTGCGTTACAATGCTACAGGCTCAGTTCGAAGATGCACACCCGGATTAAACCCGCTTCGGATTTTATGCGGGCATTTTCGGGGTTCGTACCGTTTGACCAGTTAATTTTGTTCTTTGAGTAATCCGGTGTAAACAAACACAAGGAAGCCGAATCTGAAGTCCGATTTACTGAAATCCGAATTCCTAACCCCTTTTGCTCTTTTCTCTCGGCAGTGCATAGGTATCGGGGCGTCCCCGATACAAAATGGAGGATGTTTCAGCTGCGCTTCACCATCTCACCGATTTCCGTTGCAGCGCAGCAAGAGAATCAAAATCGGCCCATAAATAACCCTTGGGCATCGCCCACAAAACACCTCGCCCAAAAGCCGAATTTCGGTCTAAAACCCGTAAAATCGGTCCGATTTCAAAAATTCCAAAACGACACATTTTCGGGACACATAAGTGACCTCTTAATCACATTCAATCCCAATTTTGAGATGTTGCCGATCTGTGCTGGAGGGCGCTGTAATTGCCGCTAGAAATACTCCCGAGTATTTCTATTATGTATTCTGATAAATTAATTATTTGTGTCACTTTCCCTTCCATCCTCTTTCATTCCTTTCCATTTCATTTCATCTTGATGTAGAAGATGATGATGAAGGTGTGTAAATGTAAAATATGGATCGTAAATCTAGTCAAGTCATGTTCGATTGAAAAAACAACATAAAACCACAGTGGATTTAATAAAGTACAAACTCCAAAGAACATGAACGATCCGAGTGAGTATCCGAGTCCTTTATGTACACAGTATAAACATTGAAATCAAGGTAAAGAAATTTATGAGACCATTCGTTCCATTATTTAGTCATTTATCAGATGCTGGAGGGAAAGTCTAATGCTTATTTAGGAATTCATTAGAGAGCCCTGTGAAGAAAACTTGTATTCTCTCTCTCTCGGGTTATTACAAATTACAACCAACCAAATATTCCTCAAATAAAGGAATACGCACACACACACACACACAACTTTGGAAATGTTGTGTTTCATTGAGTTGTGTTATGTTGTGTGCATGCATGATGAATTCATGAAATCAAGGCGGTCAGATAAACCCAACCCTAAACAGTCTCATTTGTCGGCTGTGTTTTCTCTCTCTCTCTCTGTCTGTCTGTCCACTGTGATTACATTGATTTTGCGTGAGAACTCAAATTACCTGGATATTCCAGTCATAACTTTAGCTTTTGGCCCGTGCTCTAAACTCTCAACTCCAAACAACTCTGAACAAACCCCAAACTCAAATGTGTTCAGTGTTTACGTTGAGCAAATAATACACACGGAAAAGCCAAAGCACAAGCAAAAGCAAAAGCACACATACTGCAGACTAATCAAAATGTTATAAATCCACCACCAAAAACCCCAAAACTTTCCCAACTTTTCTCTCTCATTCTCCTGAAATTCTCTCTCTCTCTCCGTGCGTCTCGTCGGCGGCTTCCCTTTTAAACAAAATATCCTATTGTTTTTTTTAATTAATACTAATAACTACGAGCTGTAACTTATTAGTGTATCAAATTTTTTAATAATAGCGGGGAATAAAATTGTAACCAAATTGTGTGTGTGGAATGTATACACACGGGAAATTATAATATTATTTATGAATATTCGTCTAACTCCAACTAATTATTATTGCTGTTGTTGGGCGAGTTGGAGTTAGAGTTGCCTCCTGCATGAACGAAAGTCAGAATCAATGAGGAGCATCAGAATGATAATGATGATGATGACTGACTGACTTGAAAACTTGAAACAAGATAGGAAAAGACCATATGCCATATTTATTTTGTACGTTGGTACTGATATTGGTACCAGTGTATTTATTTGTATTGGTGGAAATGATGTAATTTTTAGGCAAATAAATTAGTTTCCATAGAAAAATGTACAAATTGTCGATACATGGAGAGGCATGGCGATTTAGTTGAGGAAGAGAAATACATATCGTAAGTGAAATATATTTATACATATATATAGAAATATAGACGGATAAGCGAGCACACGTGAAATAATGTATCTCTATCTCATTTTCCAAGAGTTTCTGACGGAGCGCCACCGATTACTTTTTTGATTTATGCGGGTACAGGTCTCACTAACAGCTAATATATTTCTTGGAGTAAAAGGAGTCGGCCTGTGTGCGGGTTCCCTCTCTGTCTATACGTGTGAGTTTGGCATTCGATCTGATAACAACCGCCGTATCAGACTTTGTTATCCTTCATGTGGGTCTCTCTCTCTTTCTCTCTCTCTCTTTAGTTCAGTTCAGCAGGGTTCTAAATGTGTACCACGAAGAGATTGTTTTCCGGTCTCCTCAGGTCTCTCTCTCTCTCTCTCTCTCTCTCTCTCTCTCTCTCGCCTACACTTTTTATGTGTTCATGTCGAACCGAACGTTGAACGAACGTATATATATATATATATGTACAATATATACGAAAAATTATATACATAGAGTTGTGTGTGTACACAGGACTTGACAGTTGAGAATCAGAGTCTTCTTGTTCTCATTGATTGTAAATTGTAACATACAAACATTGAGAAAAAAAATTCAGGGAAATGAAAGAAAAAAACTGGTTTTTTTTATCAGCAATCAACATGATACAAAACTATACTAAATTAACAATCTCCCTGTTTTTAATCTCTAATGACTGTGATGACTCTTTATTTTTTCAAGTCTTCATACATGTATTTTGATATGTAGATATGTTTTTGTATCTGGTGTAGAATGTAGAATGTATAGAAATTCACGAATGACTAATTAAACTGTCATAGAGTTTCCCTGGAAAACATTGAAATGTCTAATTTTCTAAGAATTGACAATTATTAATTGTACAGGGATTCCTTGAGATTCCAAATATTCCAGTAACTTGTATTCATTTGTCCTCGTTTTTTTTTCAGGATTTGTTTTAATTTTTGAGAATGTGGTGGTGATGTGAGAAAATGAGGAAAATCGATGTTGTTAGTAATTTATGAGGGAAATGGTCGTTTTTTGTACAGTGCTCATTACACATTTTATTGATTTTAACGAGCGTGTTAAAAGGAGCATTAATTTAAATGGGTTTGAATGGAGGGGAGGGGGGATTTTGTGAAGAGTTAAAATGGGAAAAGCTTGTTGAGATGAGTGAAATCGGAAACTCGTGTGTACATTTTGTGAAGGATTTAGAGAGGGAGAGGACTCTACAGTTCTGAAAACTGACGATGAGTAAAAAGGTTTTGTTTCGTATCGATTAATTTATGATGGAGTTGGTCGTTTTGGTCGTTGGTATAGAGATGGAGATGGAAATATATGCAAATAATGGGGATGGAGTTGATGGTCGTTTTTTTAGCATCTCTCTCTCTCTCTCTCTCTCTCTCTTTTTCTCAAGTTTTGCATTGCATTGCTACTGCGTGCGTGTACAAAGGACGAGAACGAGAGAGAGAGAGAGAAATGCAAGAGAGTTTGCCTGTCTTCTCGTGTTGTGTTTGGAAATCCGAATACGGGGAATATCCGAATAGGGAGCTTCCAACCAGTGAGAGTGGAAAGGGGCTGAAAGGAGAAATGCGAGAGGTTCACTTGTTCACTGTTTGTCATCCTCGCCCACCTACCAAACACCTTGAGCATCAAAGAGCCGCCTCAGCTTCAACCAGTAGAACGACACCACACTAGAGGGAAGAATCTATTGTGAACTCGGCAAACCGCTATAGAACTCGGCAAAACTTTTCTATGCCTCTCCACTCACTCTCAAGATTTCACAACCATCATTCAATCATTCAACGTTTTTTCAAACATGTTGGTTAAAATATCCCACAGTTTTCCATTGTCTATAGCTCTATTTTAATGCACAACTACAAATTCCCTTCTGTTGTTTCATAATGGTTACATTTACTCGTTACGCATTTCATCCGAGACTATAATTCTCAGTGAAAATTCCAGTGAAATTTTCCAAACCATGGCACAAACAACTTTTATTTATACAATTGAAACCGTCTATTAAAATAATTTATAAAATTTTCCATGATCAAATGTCCCTGAGTAGAGGTAAAATTAAATGGATTATATTATACTGGAGTCAATATTTTTCCTTTCTCAGTTTCATCACAAGACATTTGTAAAATTCAATAAAAAAAATCCAGTTTCGGGAGGAATTTTCAATTCGATATAATTAGTTTCTGTTTGTTGTAGTAACGTTTATTTCGGATAAAGCGTTTTGTGGGGATCTTGTAGTTTTAATGAGTTTTTCCTTAGATAAAAATTGTTTATTTTTTATTGATTTTATAACGCAGGCTCTGTACGTACAGCTCAAAAAAAGTAATAACAGTTAATGATGAAGACCATTAATTTATTGGTTATTTGAATTTGCGCATTTGGAAATGTTTATTTTGTCATCCTTGTTATAAAAAAATCTTCTATTTAAATTTATACTTGTGAGAGGTCACAAGGAAATGGAGAGAGAGAGAGAAAGAGAGAGGAAAGGGAAAAGTCGGAGTTGGAGTTGGAGTCGGGATGAACCTGTTGTTATTGTTATGATATGACCAAAGGAAGAATGATTTAAGATGCTTCAGTAAGGCAGTTAAGCATTTTAACACTTGCTTTTCTTGTTCTCTCTGTTGACTAGACAGTAGACTCATCATCATCATCATCGCGAGCATGGAAATGAGAGACAGAGAGCAAGAGCAAAACAAGAGATTTGTTTTGTGTATCTGTATACATGTGTGTTTGATGTGCAAACACTGGATTCCAATGGGAAGAATCAAAAAGACGGCTTGCCGCAGTTTTCAACTATATGTACGTACATTATAGTTTACTCTTCGCTTTAGCTGCTCCTTTTTACCCTCTCTCTCTCTCTCTCTCTCTCTCTCTCTCTGGTCCTGGGATTTGTGTCTGTCAGTAGTTAAAACTATGTATGAGCCATGGGAGTGAGAGCGAGCGCAAAACACTGAATCTTATCTCGGCCATGATGATTTATGATGGCCACCCCTCACGGCCTCAACTACACACACATACATACAGTGACACTACACTCGCTCAACCTCAACCTCTGTGCCAAAACTGTACAATTTAATGTTGTCAATGCTCCTGTCTCATCCCTCTCTCTCTCTACCTCTTTCTCCATAGTAAAATGACCATGCCGATTTTGCATTATTAGTTTTATATCTGAAACCTTTCACCACTCTTTGCCAAACATCATTCCTTTCCCCGAATTTTTACTTCTTTTATAACACATTCTTCCATATTTGCAATTTGCAGTCTGCAGTCTGTAAATGTCCGTAAATTCCGTAAGTCTTTCTTTTTCCATTTTTTCACTGAAATTATGTAAACAGTCCTGTAAAATCAAACGGTATTTCAAGTAATTTTGATTACGAAATTGAAATGTGCGTGTGATGTGATTGAATTTGAAGATTTTTTTTGGTCCTTGTCAAGTTGAATATTGGATTGGATGGAAATCAGACTGACTCTGAATCTCCTTATACAGACACTCCGTATAAATCTGAATGGATTTTAGATGGAGAACATTTCGTTGATGTAATTCATCCCCTCCAGTGTGTGCCATATTGACTGTTTGCATATGTACGAGTGTACGAGTGACATTGTACATATTTTTCATGGGGAAAAGAAAAGGTTTCCAATTTGGAACTATGGAAATCTACAATACACAACAAATATTATTAAATATGTACCTACCATACGTTCGTGTAGGTGAGGAATGAGGATATTCAAAATAGTGAATGCTCATCCGAAGTGTAAAGATGCATAGTCAAATATGGGTTCAGATTGGGATTTTGTGTGTGTGTGAGAGAGCGAGAGAGGGTTATTCATAAAATATACAGATGCAGATATGAAACGGCGTGTGGGGACCATGAAGAGTTGCCTGACATTGAGACAAGATGAGAGTCGCGTGTAAAATGTGTGTGTGTGTGGATGAACGTGGAGAGGAGATAGAAAGAGAATTCTATTAGAGGAGCAAGTATTGTACATAAAAAGGTAGGCGAGCATACGGGGCCAGGCGAAGAAACAGTTTTGGGAGTTGACATGTTCATGATCGATGGGTCCTCGGAGAAAAGGTTGACTGTGCTAGAAATCCGTACAAATTAGAGAATATCCAAACCATTCTAATCATTGGACAAGACAATTCCTCTCTTTTCCTACCTTTTCCATCCCTCTCTCTTTCTCTCTTTCTCTCTCTCTATCCATGGATTTCTTCATTTCAAACTTTTACCTTCCCATTCTGTACTATTTTTCGGGTTCTAGTTTTCTGACTTCATTTCCTTTTTTCTTTATCTTTGTACTGCTTCATATATGAAAAAGTCAGCTATCAATCCGCATAGATTGATTAACTCGAGCAAAATATGAACCATATTTCCACATTTCATTTATTTTCCCATCAAACATAGAATAGGTACATTTTTGCAATGCATACACAAAATTCGTTTTCATTCGTTCAACCTTATAGCTTGTAAATTTTGGGTATTATATTTTTAATTGCGTGCGCAAAGACCCTTATAAACTTGATGCATCGGATTTGACACTGAAATCCTTCATGGTGGTACATGTTTGGAGCGTGGATGGATTTCAAAACGGAGTACATTGTAAATATGTATATGTATTTACTTAAATAGGTGTAGGACTAATCAACTCATTCACATGGTTCCCAATAATCAACAGACTAATTTTCCATATGGAATTCTTCGGAATCGGGAAATATCGTAAACAGTGTGTCCGTATCAGTATCCACTCGTCGCCGTAGTTGCTTGTTGATAAAAGATGATTCTTGTCATTCTCGTTGTATTTGTATTTCATATTTTTGATCTGTTGTTTGAGAGAGTGAATAATAGAGAATGGAGAATGGAGCGGACAGCTAATTAGTTGTCGTCACACGATTGTAAACTCTCGAGTAGTCGCACACACACACAAGTAGAACGTTCATAGTCCTCATGTCATACATAATACATACATAGATTTAGATATGCATAGATATGCTAGCAGCTAGCTACATGACACAGAAAACCACGAAACGTATCTTTATACTCGAGTTTACATCATACTTACGAAATCGGTGGGTATATATCCATTGTCATATTTTTCTTTGAATGTACAAAGAAAACGACGAGGAGCAGACACTCTACAAGAGAGAAGAGAAGAAAAGAAAATAACAGACAAATGGAAAAAGTCAAATGAAGATGGAAATGTGGAGACCAATGTGTATACAAAATATCATATGGATGTGGAAATCCTCAAAGCCCAACTAGAGAATCGTTGCAAGGAAAACCCAAAGGAAAGGCAAGGCAAATGTATCTATAGGCATTTTAGGTATAGAAATGCTCCTTTTTCTGAAACTAGTTTCTTTTACGATTAGATAAAAGCAGATGTTTCCCTCAAAACTTTCGCTCTATCCAATTTCCAGCTCACTGTCTGCTCTAAAATTGTTAAACTCTCTCTCTCTCTCTCTCTCTCTGACTCTTCCATATTCATATCCAAACTTGAATTCAGTCTTGTGCTCTAAAATGCTCTAAAATGCTCTAAAATGTTCCATTTTTTGTGTATTCATGTTTAATTATAAAAAATTCTCCGTCGCTCGTACTGCTGTTGACAGTAAAAGATTTGACACATTGGTATAATACCGACGGTATTTAACAATAAGTTTGGGAAGGTGTTATCATTTGTGACGACGCTATTTAAGAGTATGAGAAACAGGTAAATATAAAGACAAAATAATAAAATAAACATTTGCTCATAATCAAAGTCAGATTGAAACTTGTGTGTAGGTAATTTAGAAGTAGCAAGAATTTTTCAATTTTCATGAACTTGATTTTGAAAGGGATCGACTAAAGTACATTTCATATTTGATATTCCATGTTTGATATTTCGATATTGATATTGGAGATTGGAAGGAATCACGAACGTCATGATATTTGGTTGTATATGGTGTATGTACAGCGTGTACACAACACACACACACAGCGCATGTAAAAAGGGGGATTGCGGTTGTCTCGACACTCTTTACTCTCTTGCTCCTCCTAATCAATATTACAATCATACTTTGAACATCATATTGCCTTCTGTCATCCCAATAGTCTTTACAGCATTCAAATGAATTTCCACAAACACATAGAGCAAAAGCAGTTTCAGTTCTTCTTCTTCTTTTAGTTTTTCCTAGTCTTTTCTCTCTCCCCCAACCAAAGTCAAACTTAGACTTAAACTGTCTACACATGTACATGAAATGTCTTGCCAGTGTTTTGTACACTCCGAAAAATCTTATTTCGGAGTAAAGTGGAGTTCCAACTCCTCCAAAATCCAAAAGCCTTTCTTTTCCTCGTCACACACACACACACACACACACACACACACAGCTATTCTCATTTCAATAATCTTCTGTATATGCACACTCACTCTCTTCATCTCTCTCTCCACCACATTTGAGACTTTTTCAGCAGCTCCCTCATACAACCACACACAAGTAGATTTGTAAAATCTGTGGCTTTCCACAGTTTGAGTTTCATTTTCATTTTGTATGATTCCTCTCTCTCTCTCACCCTTTTTGTATTATCTCCATATCTCGAGACAAAAGTCTATAACGTTCTCATTACATATTACATATCTAAAGTTACATACGACATCCCTCCTTTTCCCTCAAGATTCTCCATATTCTCCGACTTGAGCTTGATAGTCTTTGAATTTGAATTTCTTCTCTCTTTCCCTCCATGTAAAATTGCTACTGCGTTTTTTACACAGTTCAATGAGATCGAAATCGTTCAAATGGAGTTGGAATTTCAAAATAGATATATTTTTGAGCAGTTTGAACTTGAAAATTGAGGAAATATTATGGGAATGTCATTTAGCATATGGATCGAGTGATTGAGATTTGAATTAAATTTTAAAGGCATGTGCTACACTACACTCTCTGTACATCAACATTTACACATTTGTCTACGGACCAAGAAATATGTGTGTATATTTTGACAAATGAAGGA
This sequence comes from Gisinianus flammeolus, assembly GCA_034699125.1. Lineage (NCBI taxonomy): Eukaryota > Metazoa > Arthropoda > Collembola > Symphypleona > Katiannidae > Gisinianus > Gisinianus flammeolus. The sequence continues at coordinate 84,193 of JAIUND010000001.1, read as the reverse complement.
GTGATAAGGATTTACACACATTTTGATATAGATTTAAAGGTCAGTGTCATTGGGATAATGTGGGAGAATTCTCGACTCTGAGTGTTCTGCTGTAGGAAATCACAATCACACACAAAATTTACACAAATACACCTACCATGGAAATGCAGACAGAGGGGATTTGTAGAGTTTTTGACAGGAAATCGAGGAATATGTTTATGAACGAGAGTTTTATGAATGAAAGTTTTAGTCCTCTCTCTCTCTCTCTGGGTCTGTCTCTCTCTCGTCTCATTGAAGGAAATGTTGAATGTTGGAATAGGTGAGAAAATCCAGTCAGGATTTTGTTCATGTTTGTAAGTGAGTGAGTGAGTGTGAGGTTTAAGGTCAATTTGAAGGTAGAGACAGTGGAGTTTATCTTGGAAGGATCTTGTCTGGAGTTTAGTGATGAAAATTCAAGATTTTACCACAAAAGACTCCAAATGCTTTTATAGGAGACAAGTTGTGTGTGTGTGTGTGGGTGTGTGCGTAAGTGTGAGACTTTTAAAACAAAAGGAAGGTGACTTTTGTTTCACAAGTTGAAGCAATGATGAAAACAGCAGGAAACTAACCCAAATGACTTTATTTTCATGTCCGATCTCATTCTCAACCTCAATGTCATGTACATATAGAGACAGCTATAGGTACATGTACATACATACCCATCCATGTATGTATGTATGCGTGAACATGCGATGATGGGATATGACTAAAAACACCTCGTTTTCCTTCTACTCTTCTCGTACGACTAAAGAATTTAAGCTTCCATTTCCTATACATACTCGTCTGTATGTTATGTAGTATGTACCATATCTGTACATGGAGTAAGTGTGACTGTTGGATATTGGCTGTTTCTGTATTCTGTACGTATAGAGACAGTTCACTTTCATTCATTCATGAAAGCTTTCTAGTTCTACTCTTCAGTCCTCACAACTCTGACTAAAACTCTCTCAGCTATCGGCCTTAAAAGCTTCCCTTTGCTCCAAGCTCCAACCAACTTCCAACATGGAATGAGACGAGAGTGAATGAAGTCGAAGTTGTTCAAGTCAAAGTTGGGAGTCGAACGTGAAACAAAAATATGAATCGGTTTGGTTTTTGGCATTGAGGATTTTCCTCACTCTCTCATGTACTACGGACTTCAGGGTCCTCCATATCATTACTCATTAGCAAATGACAAGAAGAAGCACTTTGTGATTTTCTCTCTCTCTCTCTCTCTCTCTCTCTCTCACTCTTCTCTCTCCTCTCCTCACTATTATTTTCTGTTACTACGAGAAAGGCTAGGAAGAAAGACGAAAGACGTGATTTTCGTTCGATTCATCCATGAACTCTAGATTCTCACACTACAAAACCCAGGACGAAGCAGAAAATGGATGAAATCCACCCAAAATATGTCCAGTCTCCGAATCAATGAGCGTGTGAAAGAGAAACAGAGACAGGAATTACTTAACGGTACACATTCCAGATTTTGAAAGAAAGAAAACCGAGAGCCTGGACGTTAAATCCTGATGCTTTTTATTTATTTTATTTATCTGTACTGTTCAAATTGGGCAATTCAAGTTCATTTGGTATTTTATAAAATCTTGTTAGGTTTAGTTTTAAATATTGCAAAATGACTTGATGGGAAATCAGTCGGATCAAACATTGAGCAAGTTTTGTTTTGATTTCGACACTTTGTACAGTCATTAATGCAGAGGTTGGTTGAGTGTCGACATTTGTGTCGAGTTTAGTTGAAAGTAACGATAAGATTCCATTCAAAATTCAAATTGCTTGTTTTGTTGATGCAGTCTGTTGCAGTCGGTTGCAGTTGTTTTGGCCATATTACCATTTACCATTTCATCGTACTAGACAGACAATCACGGACGAGAGAAACATGAAACATATTTTTTGACGTGTAAAACCCAAATGACGAATGACGAATGACGATGAGATTCACAGTTGTTGAGTTGATTGTTTGGAACAGAATTTGAAATAGTATGAACGGAACAACGTGATATGTAAAGTGCACATTGAACATGGAAAATATGGATGGAAGCAGCAGGCAAGACGTGTTGATGTTGAAATTTAATGTTGATGAGTGGTTAAACAAATTTCTTGACGTTTACTCATTTTCTCTTAAATTTAACTACTATGTCCAGAATTGCTCAAAGTCTATGTGGTGGAAATATCTGTATAGAATTTGTAAATTTCCTTGATATAAATAAAGTCCTGAGCGATGAACGGACGCGAGCACGAAAAGAGTCAATAGAAATGGTTAAGGTGAGACGGAGAGAAAAAATCGTGTCCATCATAATTTTTGAAGTTACATCAATTTGCTTTTCCCTCGCACAAATTTATGAACATGCAAAACAAATTAGTCGATTAGAACAATTTGAATTTTGAACAGTGTACAGTGAGAGTACAGTTGAAACAATGCACTCTCTCAAACCATAAAGACTAAAATATACAATACAAATTAACCCTTTGGTTTTTGTTTTAGCTCAACTCGTGTATGTTGTTGCCTGTTGCTATCAGTAGTCAATCAGTCCATCATCTTGTAGAGTTTCAACAGCAATGGCAATATTCATTCAGTTTGGAAACTTCAACTTGAACTTTTCACTTCAAAATCCAGACAGAGTCTGGAACTCCAGACAACAACGGAGAGTGACTTTCCAAAAAAAAAAAAAAAAAAATCCCCCATCACCTCCAGAACATCAAACTCACATTTGAAATTTCCACACACAAAAAATAAAAAAAAAGCAATCCCTCCAACGACTAATTAGTCCGGAAATAAAAACAAATGTTACATGTCCAAAATAAAATAACCAAATCACTAAAATAAGCTTTTACAATATGGACTTGGGAAGTTTTAAATTGTAAATTGAATATGGACAAGACCAATTCACGTTCTACATTTACATTTAGTTTTAGTGCTTTTCAAATTTTTTTGTAGCTCACAAAATTACTGGACTTTGACAATTGACAACTGTCTAACAAATCTCATCTCAAATAAAATCAAAATATGAAACAACTTTCATAGGGAAATCAAAGGTGTAAAAACCGGATCAGAAGGTAAAGGTGTGTGTGTATGTGAGTGTGTGAGGGAGTGTGCTGAGAGTCTAAAGGGCCATTGTTATACGATTGACGATAGTGTCAGACAGTTAGATCACTTTTTTAGTTGTTGAAGCTTCAAGTTTAGTCTCAAGTCTCGAGACGTGAAGAGTAAAGCTGGAGTTTTATTGGGTTGTAAAAGCATATCATGTCGTAGCGTAGTGTGTGGAGAGTACAATGGCGCTATTACCATGGCGAGAAGTGTCTAAAGAGAAAAGAGCCAGAGTCTTTAGTCGCAGCATGGAGCCTAATTAATCGTTTGGCAAGGTTGAAGTGTGACTGACACTGGATATGTATGAATGTACATATGGACCGAGTATTCCCAAGTGTCGCAAACGTTGTAGCTCCAGTCGTCTCATCCTCAGGCACACAGTAGTATACATACATACATACATACATACATACATACATACATACATACATACACACACACACACACACACACACACACACACACACCAACAAACCAAACCCGTGCATAACTACGTGGGGTCATCTTCAGGGCAACACTAAACGATAGCAGCCAAGGTAAACAGATTGTGTACCAAATGAATTCACCGAAACGCATGCACATTTCATTACACAATTGTGCACAATTTGTGTACAATCAATCTTTGGTTTTTATTCATCCATTTAAGATTGAAGAGCTCTCAAGATTTAAATATGCTAATTTCGCCGTGGCAACTTTTGGTTTTAGCTGGCGTTTTCATGTGAATTTAGGATTTGGGATTTATTGTTTTCTTTTTTTATGAGACCTTTTTTATAATTTTAATTTTTACCTGTGTCAACACACGAGACACGTGAGCTTATGACTTGAAGGTTTTATACACCATTGGCTATGGAAGTAGTGACTTGTGTGTGTGTGTGAGTATGTAGACAGGATAGGGAAGATAACAAATAGCTTGGCTGTGCTCTCAATGTATATACAGCCAGAAGGAAGAACTCAGTTGGATGTTGGATAAAAATGATAAAATAGTTTGATACGACAAACAACAACGTCAGAACTCTGGCTTTGGAGCGAGTGACATATTCTTCAGTGGCAGGAAAGGTACAATGTGAGACTTCCTTCTCTCTCTCTCTCTCTCTCTCTCTCTCTCTCTCTCTCTCTCTCTCTCTCTCTCTCCATCTTATACTTTGTAGAGGTAGGGGGAAATCCAATCTTGACAGCTACATATTCGGAATATGTACGTACTTACTGATACAACTGTGTATAGGTACGTGTGTACTTAATACTTATTCATACTTACATGCTCATTATGATTTTTATATTCTCAGTTAGCATTAGCATACAAAAACGTAGGTGATGGCTATAGAATGATATAGAGCTCTCGACAGCAGCATCCTTTTGTCACTTTACTGGTGAGCACTGAAAATAAAGTGTAACTCACCTCATTTTCCATCATTTTAAATCATACCAAAATGTATGTGAGTATATATGGAGGAAATATGAAGCGTGTGTATGTATGCTGCAGTACACATGACACTGTCTGTACAGACAAATACTTAAGAACGACAAAGATTACTTGTATATATATATATGTGTGTATGTGTGTGTGTGTGGGTATGAACACTCGTTACAATTTTGCCGTTTCCATTTCATTTTCTCCTGTCTTAAACTTGCAAAGTTTCAAAATATTAAAGAGGAATACTGTTGACGTGAACGAGTCAGTCAAGTTGTATTACCTGAGTCACCAACAACCACATAATCAAGTTTGTTCAACTAATGAGTGTTCTACATAAATATACACGTACACATCCACAAGCAATCCTCTCTCTCTCACTCTCTCTCTAGTCATCACACTCTGGATGATTTTTTTTTAAATTTGAGAATTTCAAGTGAAAAAGTGCATGGTGACATGCAGTTGGCATCTTCATTGAATTCGCATGTGAACTGGAATATAGTTATTTGAATTTTTTGTTTAAAAAATTGAGAATCTGGAATCAAAACAAACGTTGCTGTGAACGTGATCTTCGAGTTATTTCTTTTCCTTGGAGATCAGAGCACCCAAGGTACATACAGACAAACTGTAAATACACACACAGTTTTCTCAACTGTCAATTTATGAGGTAAATTTTTGACCTTTACATGCACACATTTTTTTTAATTTTTTCATATCAGAATCTTTATTTTGTACGATGATGTGTTAGTGAGTGTGGGATTTGCAGTCATGAGGCTGCTCAATGCACGAACAAGGAACAATTTACAATTTTGTAATACAATGATTTCAATGTCTACACGGATTGCTCCATCTCGTGTCCATATTCATTCTGGATGTGTGTGTTTAGTATTTATTATTATTATTATTATTACAAGTCAAAGAAGTCGTCGGGTTGAGTTACCTAGTCAGTTTATTTAACATTCAAACTCATTTTTACATGGCAATGCAAAGTATACAGTTAATTGTTTTTACTTCTTTTTCTAAATATTTATTGAAACCTTTCCATTGGTCATTTGTTGTTGATATGATGAGAAAGAAGTACGATGACGACGACGAGTATAGACAAAGACCAGTTGGAACTGGATCAATTCCGTTGTAAAGAACAGACAACATAACATAACAATCGGCGCCAACAATACCGATGGATCAACATGGATAAATGATGGCTATAGTGTATTTCACTGTATTCGTTCTCAGTATTTGCCGGAGAAAAGGATTTATTTTATCTTTCACCTTGATTTCGTAATAATCAAACGAGTCTCCCTCTTTCTTTTATGTATGCTCATTTTTATTATTATTAGGAACGTTTCATTTTAAGTAATGTTCCGCGTAATGATGCATAGAACAAAAGTACATATGACTATCGAGCGGCTTTTCATTTTCCTTCAAATGTATATGTACATATATGTTTAAGATTTGAGAGTAAAGACTAAAGAGACAAAAAAGGTTGAAGGTGTTTCGGTCAATAGTATCTGTATAAATGACAAGAGAGTTATAAATCAATCTCCACCAAGAGTTTTCCATAGTTAAATAGTTCATACGATTTCATGCAAAGATATACAAAATGTAAATGTATACATACAAAGCCCGGCAAATTCTTCCCTTTTCTTATTAAGAGAAACCTTCACCGACTTGGTGTTTGAATAGAAAGAAAGGCAAACACGACATTGACATTGACTTCACGCTTTACACTTTATGCCCTTTAGTTTGTACTTGTAGTAATCTGACAATATGTACTAAAAATGTGTAACTATAACTATAGCAAAATGCTGAAATGAGTACATTGAGAATGTACACAGAGTCATGGATTTTGGGGTACGGACATAAAAGGATTAACCACAAGGATTCTCTCAACTTTAGTAAGATGAAGGCAGGTGTCAAGTTATAGTTTGTAAGTTTGTATAGGATTTTTTCTGGATGAGGCATGTGCTCACAAACAACAATGATTTTAGTTTGAACCCCCCAAAACATTGTGTATTTGTATATGTGAGTTTTTTTAAAAAAAACATCCTTTCGGCTGTCAGGAAAAAGACAAAACATTGACATGTGTGCCGAAATGTACATGTATATTGCATATTGCACAGGTAAAGATTGATTTCTTCATCATGTTCATGTGTATGATTTTAGAGTATATAGAGCTTCTTTATACAAAAAAAAGTAAGGGGTTGGAACGTTTTTAGGGAAGGAATGGAAATAGCAGGTGATGGAATTTAAAATTTTAAGTAATTAAAACGAGCACGTTGTAAAAAGAGCGGTTTCTTTATGGGATTTCATAGGTTTCCTTGTTCGCCCCATTGGGACGGAAATAAGTTGACTTTACCGACGACGACGACCACAGCCAACATCCACATCAACATGTGTGATCTACAGCAACAACAGCAGCATCAGCCATCCGATGAGCAACACATGAGTCAACCGTTATCTGGTTCGTATTCCATGATCCCACCACCACCAACAAGTCCACTGTCCACAGTCCCATTGAAGAGTCCCAAGAAAGAGCCAGTGGAGAATGGTTCGATTCCTGTCTCAGTCGCAAATATTTATTGCGACTCAACCTCTTCCGCTGCTCACACCACAATCACGACCACTACAAATCCCGGGAGTCATTTGGATATAAAAATCTTACCCTCCAGTGGACACCATAGCAGTAGCAACAACAACAACAACAACAATAGTGGTGTAGGTGTGCCTAGTGACATGGTTCAAACGTACAGCAATAGTGACTACTCTTCACTCTACGACAATCCCGGGAATCCTTGCTCGACAGCCTCAAATAGTGGCGGCAATACGGAGTCTCAGTGGTGTATTACGGGTGGTGGGATTTTGGCAGTAGCGGCTGCCAAAGCGGAATTGGATCAATCTGCGTATTTACCTGTTTTTACAACCAATCCGGGTTCGGTAGAGTCCGGTCAGAGTGGGAATGATGTGGCCATTTACTCAAGTTGGATCGGCATCGGGAATGCATCCCCACCAAATAGTCTTCGGAGTGAGAATAATAATAATAGTAATAGTAAAATGCAGCAACCCACGTCCTCATCGCATGGTAAGACTCACATTCACCTGTATCGACACATGATTGGAATGTTAATTGATTACGTAAATTATAGTGTGGATAAAGCATTTCATCACGTTTCTTGTTCTTGGAGGGAAAATCTTGGAGGGAAAATCACTGAATGCGTATTGTGTTACACAATTCGTGTATGAGTATTGAGTATGTGTGAGTGTGTTTGTATGTGAGAAATGGTGATGTAAGCTCTTGTTGAGTTGTAATGTAGTGTAGTGTGGTCAATATTATTCTTACCTCTATCATTTACAATTGAAATGAATCTGAATGACCGAAATAGGCAAGAAATATCGAACAATCTTACAACAAATTAAACAAAGTTACCTTTACTATGGCCCGCATTTTACGATGCACAGACTCAAAACTGATTTCTTCGTGTGGCACTAAATGCTTTGACGGTAGATTAAAAACCACTTGGAGAATCGGTCAAAATTATTGTTATTGCCAGGTGGAGGGAATCAAGTTAAATGGCCTTATCTATATTGTGTTGACATGTGCATTTGTCCGTTGTATTTGAGATTTGGGGGAGCTTAGTTATATAATCGATAATATCGCACGTTTTCATTGCATCGTAGTTGACCAATAAAGTATTGATTTATTAAATGACACAGGGAATCTTTTTTGGCATCGCACAGATCCAGATAAATCTGTATATGTATGCACGAGGAACTAAACCTAAAAACTGGTATAGAAACCAAAACAAAAACAAAAATATTGGAAATTATTTCTCTTGCATTTGATGATCCATTTGTATTTATAATGTACACATGTTTGTGTGTGCGTAAGCTGGTATTGTTATTCATATATTGCTTTGACTCGGTCTTTATCAGTGTCTTGTTCATCGGCATTCATCTTTCTCTCCATTTGGATGTGAATACCAGTGAGGAAAACAAACAGATGTTTACTTTGACACACGTTCCTTTTCTTCTATAGATTATCCTCTCCTTTTAAGCACCGCCTTTCAACTTCTTGGTGATTGATATCTTACCAAGTCGACTATTCTTTTTGCAAGTTGAGGGTGAGGGAGAGCGACCAAGAAAAATAGAAAAAGAGCAGAAAACTCAAAAGAAAAACGATAGGAAACGAGTCTATTCTTATGGCAGATGTCAGAGGAAGAGGAAACATATGAATATGCATGAGGAAAGAAAGGAAGATTCCAAGTGTAAATACTTTCCCCCGACAATTTGATATTGACTATATTATATACATATACATTGAAAACATATCTAGTATCAAATTTTTTGAGAGGGCGGGGGCATGGGGGGAGAGAAATTGACCACAACAAACCGTTGTTATGTTTTTGTACATATCAGTACAACTCTCGACGGAGATTCCACAGGGGGATATGGATTATGGACACATATCTATGGGAAGTTTGAATTTCGAATCTGGAATCTCATCTCTAAACTTTGAGATTGAATGTTTTATTATTGGCAAATGATTTTACATGATTTGGTTGGGTTGGGAGGGTAGAAAGAGAGAGAGAGAGGATTTTGAAAACAGTTGCCAATGGCTGTCAAGTGCCGTCTGAGTCTTGAAACGATGAAATGTAATGCATGTAAGTAAGTATTGTGTGTCATGGATTCAACCATAATAATGGGACCTTGCACAGCAAGATAGCCATTAATCATTTTCGTTTCCCTCGAGTAGAAAGTAACAAAAGTACATGGAGAGAATGGTCTAAATGCCTACTGTAATTTAGAATGGTGGTATAATAATGCACACACACACACTCTTATAACCATTTATGCATAGTACATTTTCTAATACGAATACGAAAATAGTGTGTACTATTTTCATACACACTATTTTCCCTAAACTGAAGTCGCCTGTATTGACTATCACCTCTCTCTCTCTCTCTCGCTTTCTGTAGTTTCTTACATTTTGAAATTCTCCAAACTCATCAATAGCCAGATAGTAAACCGTTCGTGTGTAAAGATGTACAAAGATGAGTATACGCATTTGCAATGACACACAAACACTTCTTTCCTTTGCTCTAGTGTCGATATCAACTGTCCCTGGGACACTAAAACGGTTACTTTACTTGTACGTCACATGATGAAATTGGATTTCCTCAGTTTTCTCTAGAATAAACCACCCCTTGTGATCATGTGATTTTTTTAATAGCCATCAATGCCATCATCGAATCACAATAAAATTTATACTTTGACTTTGAGCTCACTCGAGAAAAAAAAACTTGACCAATTAGAGCTTCTGAAAGTTTCAACTTCAAATTTCTTCATAATTGTCAAATACAAGCTGATTGACTTACGAAAGCGCTCTTGCTGTAAACAAATTAAATAAATACCCAAGTAATTCGAAAAATGGTTGATCACTGTTTATATCGGAGGATTGTTTTGGAAAGAGTTTTTATCAAGCTTTCTTTTCTTCAATATTGAAATACTGAAAACAAAAATTAATAGAAAGAAAGATTTGTACTTTTGACCTTTACGTAGTTAAAAATTAGTTCACTCGTCTGGTTTTATTTCTATCACCCTTCATTTTCATTTGCGGCTTATTAATGGAGTCCAAAAGTAAGACACTCCCATTCGCGTTAGAAAAGGGTTATAAAAACGACCACCCAGAATTTGTTTTTATTACAAGCGTCATCACAATTAATTTGGAATATCGGAAATCTCCGACTTGGAATTGGACTTTAGATTTTTTATGTATATATGGATTTGGTAATCATGTCGATGGTGTCACATGTCTGCATGCAAATGGATAAATACATGTACATACGATACGATATCCATATTTCCCGTGCCTACACATTTGTTTCTGTCCTCATTTCATTTCATTTCACTAGCCGCTTTTATGATTATGGTTTTTCTTTGATTGTGGTTTTTTCTTCCATATACAAGTGAAAAGAGAATCGGCTGTACAGAATACAATAAGGACAATAATAATTATAGATTCGAGCTTGATTTCCAATTCAAGGGGCAGACATAGACATCCGTATGGAGTTGAGGATTGATTGTAACAATTTTTTTTAGTGGAGTACGTACGTGGCATCGCATCGCATCTCTTGTTCGTATCAATAATTTAGTATGAGACGACTCGCATATGCTAATCGTCCAAACTCCCTATGAAAAGAAGACTAATCTGTCTTCTTCGTCTTGTTCTGAACCAATAAAGCAAACTTTTTCAAAAACAAACTGTCACAACAAGCCCGGATGAAAACTACTGCGGGCTTCAACTGACTCGGAATATGAATCTGACAAGAAAGAGTTACCGTACGTACTACGTACATGCATGAAGCCAATTGGAGTCCCAATCAAAGCAAAGCCGGAGCTTGTCGTTCACTCTCTTCACTTTACTTGCTTAGACTTTTCACGTGATATATTGTCCTTGCACGTAATCATTGAGAGAGGGAGAGAGAGAGAGAGAGAGTTTCTGAGAATCCCACAAAACATGAGGAGTTCCCCATCATTAGTTAAACTAGATTAAAACTGACCTTAGCTGACCTTCTTCAACTTTGGCTTGGTTTTCCTTGTCTTTCTATACAGTTGGTTGGTGTTACTTGAGTTGACTTTCACCTTCAATATTGGGATTGCAATTCCCAAGCCCACAGTAAAAATTGCGTCGAAGAAAGACTAAAATTATCTAAATAGCATAATTTGACGTATCTAAATTTTACATAATCCAACTAATAGTTCAACATGTGGCGAAAATTTTTATCGCTTTTTTCTCATAAACTTGTATAACTGTTCTACCCTGAGAATTAAAATGTTCATTTTTTTTGTTCTCTTATGAGATTAAAAAAATTAATAGTTAATTCACAGATAATTTTTTCTTCAAAATGGGAAACATCAATATGTCAAAAAAAGAAGGAATAAGAAGGGAAAAACTATAGAAAACAGTTGCAAGAGAAATGTGGAATAAATTACACAGACACACACACAGCTCCTCATGTTTTTGTACCAGAAACAAGTTGAAATTATTTTGAATTCCTTGATCCTGATAAAACCAACAAGGTTCCTATCTGCATATGCAAGTACAATCTCTCCCCTTTACACAGGACAAAATTCTATAACTCTTATAGATGCAGAGCTCGAACACCTGATTTATTTTTAGGAACAAATCAGAGACGACGACATGGGATTGTCAACTCGTAATAATCATAACATTGCATTTAGTTATAACTACGACAGCGTTCAACTTGAGCCAGAACAAGAACATGAACGTAGTGTGGTGGTAATTAAAATGCATCCCCACACCTCTTCATCTTTCGAGTGAATAATAATGCAAAACAACTCACACCACTCATACTCATCTCATCGTAAGTACAGGAATCCAGGAAATATATATATTATTTAATCTACATACAAATATATCGTAACCATAATAATAATAATAAAATGTGTAGGTAGATATGAAATAAGAATGTTCGTGTTGTTGAATCATACAGAGTGCAGATGTACAGAAGACAGATCATAGGTCGTGACTATATTCAAAATCCAAGAACAAGTACATACAAGCACCAAGATTTAACAAACCTACTCAGGCTCACAGAGCATACGGAATTACACAAAATATGAAATATCCGATGTAGCACATACGTATAGAATTTCCATGTAGACTTTTAATATACTCCAACTAGAGTTATAGGCAAATGTAGATAAAACGGATGTGCATGTGACAGTCATAAGAAGGATAAGAACAAGAGTTTCTCGTTTCCCTTCTTATGAGAATCCGAGTGTACCTTTACCTTCCTGCCTACCAACTTTCAACTCTCCAACCTGAGGAGTTTCCTAATTTTCTTCCTTATCATGATCACGTAGAAATTAGTCTGTTGCGTGTTTGTATCTCTCTCTCTCTCTCTCTCGTTCTCTCTGTCTCTCTAAACAAAAGTTGTTATTTGCTCGGGTGTGTGTTTTCGCATGATATGTGTTTCATGTGAATGTGATGTGTCTACTCGACAACGACAAAGATATGGGATAGCGACTAAGTATATGAAATATGAATACGAATATGATATGACAAGTAGAAGAACAAGGGGTTCTTTCTATTTCTCTCTCTCTCTCTCTCTCTCTCGTTTTCAAACACATAGTTTTCACATAGACTATTTCGTACATGGTTTGTCCTTGTGGAAGCATCCGACGATAATCCAGTTATTTCTAATACAAGCAAAATTATTCTAGTTGAAAAGATTCTACGGAGATGAGATGACACATAACACTTCATTTCATTGGTTGTCTCTTGTCTCACATTGTTCTTAATGCGCATTGATCGGAATCTTAAACTTGGGATTAGTCAAGTTCAATCGTCACATCTGATGAGCAATATTATTGTTAGTGGAGGAGAGAATAAATAAATAAAATGTCTATGTAATTTATTTATTTCTTATATGACGGATTTAATAGATGGTGGGGATCATCCTTCAAAACGAGCTCGGACTGCCTATACAAGCGTTCAATTAGTGGAATTGGAGAAGGAATTTCATTTCAATCGCTATCTTTGTCGTCCTCGGAGAATTGAAATGGCTGCTCTGTTGAGTTTAACAGAGAGACAAATTAAAATTTGGTAAGCTATACATATATGGAAATGTGGATGATCATTTCGTAATAGGGGAAATCTGTGTACGCTTTGTACAAACTACTACTACTACTACATACTACTCGCTATACATGTAGGTACATGCACGATATGTCTAATGTGTATGTGATTGTGTTTCCTGGGATAGGTTTCAAAATCGTCGGATGAAATTCAAGAAGGAGCAGAGAACATCAGGCGGGAAAGGAGTCTCCTCCCCATCTTCCGTCTCCTCTCGCTCGAGTACATGCAATAGCGGGAATAACCATCACGGAGACTCACCATCTTCCCCGCCAAACCTGTCAACATCAATGTCACTATCAACACCGACAACTCCCACCAACTCATCCTCTGCAAGCTGCCATCATCCTTCATGTTTCAAAATGGCTGCAGAGCATTGTCAACACTCGGTCAGTACCACCACCACAACCAATAATAATAATAATAATAATAATACAACAACTACTACAAACAATCCAAATAAAACCCCAGATAAACAACAGCAACAACAGTCTCAGCATCAAATCAATTCCACAATGTACTATGAAGATATGAGTGACGGTGCTCAAACAGACACGACAGGAAATGATGATAGTGCATCTCCACATTCAAATAATTCCAGTGGTCATCATCAGTCGATGGTGAAAACGCCCGTCTCTATTTCCCTCCCCATCCCCATCCCAAGTAGCCAAAGTAATCCCTGTCACAGCAACAACAACAACATCAACAACATCAACAACAGTAACAACAATACACCACCGGCGAGTATTAATAGCACCAACAATAACTCGCCATTGTACACGACACCGACATCCTATGCCCACTACGGCTACATGACTCCACCTCAAGTCACTAGTAAATTCTCACAGGATATTTTCTCTCCCGTCTCTGTCATTCAAGAACATCATGGAGGTTCCTCCACCAAACTCCCACCCAGTTACTATCAAAGTATTGGTGGATTCAATAATAATAATTATGCTACGAATCCAAATGACTATACATCTCAAAGTCCCATGGATGTGAGTCCACCAATTTCAAATGCAAGTCTAGCGGAATCTGTGACGGCAGCCGTGTATGCGGATGACTATATGAAAGGTCATGTCAATCTCTTGTCTTTATCTCAATCCACTCCCGACCGATTCTACTCTCTTGCAACCACCCAAACTCTCCAACAACAACAACAACAGCAACTTCAACAACAACAACAATCTTCCAATAGTCCAGTCTGCTATGCAAACTATATCAGTTCAGACTATTATAATTTCAATGGTGGGAATGTTCATGCGAGCAGTGCAGAGCTTAATTCTGTCAATAATTTGAGACCGATGGCTCATCTGTGGGCCCCTTTCCGACCCAATGAATGTTCCAGTAGTAATGGAACGACTTCGGCCGTGTCCGAGTCCAATTATGCAACGGATTTGGGTGAAGAGACGTCCACACTTATTAACCTTTGAAAAACTTTTTCTACATTTCTTCAATGACTGTTTTTGTTTAGTTTTTGTTTTGTTTTGTCGTATATAGGTATGGAAAAAAAAGGAAAATCCAAACTAAACGACGAAGAACATTTTAAATACCTACATGAATCCAATGTAAAATGTAATTTGAATGTATGTAGGTGAAATGGAACAGGGGATTTGATGATGAAATGAATGTTAGACTATAATTAAGTTAGTTTAAGATAAGCTCACTTGTTTATTTACTTAATGTTTAGTGCTTGAAATCCCATGTTAATTGACAATAAGATAAATTCATGTCTACGTAGTAATCGTGCCTAAGCGGAATTATAATGGAACTGGTTTAATGGTTAGTTATTATTATTAGTTTACCTTTACGATTTACCATTTTCAATTTGTAATCTCACCTAAAGATCATGTTTATGTAGGAGAGTCATTTCTCGAGTTGATGTGCGTTGTAATTCAAATCTTGTAGTTAGTGATGCTGGGGAATGTCCACACATCTTTTTCCAATCTTTTCAATTGTAGATGATAATCAAGATCAGATTAGATACATTCGATACATTCTACAGATACATTCTTCAGGATTATGCAACAAATGCAAATAAAGATGCATTGGTAACTTCACACAATTTTTAAATTATTACAGACCACCGAATCGGTTGCTGGAAATGTTGTCAAGAGAATCAGTCCTGGCAAATTTCGTGCTATACGTGAGTCAACTACGGTAGAAACAAGAACTTGATAAGGAAATAGTCAATTTTGAATAGTAGTATACAAGTGACACATGATCTGCTTAGAATCTTGAGTAGAGAATATGGTAATTACTAATTAGTTGAACTACGTCTTCTCGCTCTTTCGATGTGGGATCATAAGGAATGAGTCATGGACATGAGTTCATAGAATCTTCGATAGAAGGAAAGAAGGTGAAGGAGACGATCAGAGTTGTCATATCATGGATAAGATTTTATCACGTAGCCTTTAACATCTTAACTTTACTATTCCAATTTGAGCAAAAGTTCTAAGTAAATCCTGGTCAAACTCTCTCTCTCTCTCTCCCGCCCTCATTCTATGGCGAGAGGGGAAAAGTGGTAAAGGAGGGACAAATCGTATAGGAAAGTTTGTTGTAATGTCACTGAACGAGATTACAACAATGAGAGAACGCAGCAAGGAAAAATACTGATGAACCAGATTCTCGAAATTGAAAGAAAAAAGTTCCATAGAAATAGAAATTTAGGTGTATTTTGTAGTTACGTATCTGAGATTTGCAATGAAAGCGATAGCTGAACACGAGAGCATGTTCGTCCGCCGTCAACAGAACATTACAAAATTTGCAATCTTACGATTATCCGTAGAGAGTTGAGAACTCCTCAGAACAAGTTGAACAAGCTGATGAGTAATATATTTAAGTATATACTTAAGTATATGTGTGTGTAGTTGTGTGTGTGTACCTATTTAACTATTAGCTTTTATTACTACACACTCACGACCACTCACAAAACACAAAACAAATATAAAAAAAAGCCGGCCTGACCGATGAGTTTGACATGTTATCTAATATTTAATTTCAAATTAATTTGTACTAATTGTAAACTCGCGAGGACGACAGAGTTGAAAGGAATTTCAAGTTTATTCAAGATAACTTTTTCTCATATATACGATACGATAGTCTGTGTGTAGTGTAGTGTGTAGGTTCATGTAAATATGTTAAATGTACATGAATGTACAATTCCTTGACACTTGTACAAGTTAATTCCAACTCTACATTGTTCGTGTAATTGTAATCGTACTTGTTATTTTCTTGTAAGCAAGTATTTGGATAATGCCAGGAGCCGGAAGGTACGCCCAGTAATTTATTTAATAATAGTTGACATTCAATTGAATATGTGTAGTGTGTTAGTTTATAGAGCGAATAGATTTAACAAATAATGTACATGTACAAAAACCAGCTCAGGTTTTCTTCTCGTATGTACATATGTCATATCCAAGCAAAGGTTTGTCTGTTCCTAAAAACTCTTACATTTTCCCAATAAGACTGTTTTATCTTCTACAAAAGAGCTTGTTACTCATACCAACCTATCAATAACAATAAATTAATTATCCATACTGTAGTTAGAAATTAAAACTAGGTTGTAAGTTTAGCTGTCATAGGTATAATAATTAAAATATGTATAAGGAAAATGGGGAAAAAATCTATAAATTTTGAACGGTATTTGATTTATGTAAATGCAAAAGCCAAGAAGACTGACTGGGGAAAACAAAAGTGAAAACTGAGCAACAGTAATTACTAAATTACGATTAAACAGGGTATAAAATCACAGTGATGAGTCAATAACAGTATTTGCATGTATTACATTGGTACTGTTTACGCAAAAAACAAATAACAAAAAGTTTTAATAAAGCTATTTCCCTTTGGGACAATTTCCGAAAAACCGTATGATTCACCTCAAATATATGAGTGTGTGTGTGTGTGTACTTTATTTTGTTCATTCATCTTTATTCTGTATTCCCTTAAAAATCTCAATGTCCATGGAATTATTTGGTGCCATGACTGTTGACAATTACATCTTGACCACGTTCTCCGTTCTCTCTCTCTCCGATTGAATTACAAAGACTCCATCAAAGCGCCCAAACAACAGTAGAAACACGAGAGAAAAGGGGTGAAGTTTTGTTGGTTGTTTTTGTGTGGTCAAAAGGACTAACGTAAGATGAGTATATAGGGTTCGTGTGTATGCGGGGAAGAGAGAATAGAGAATAGAAGAGGGGCGCCTGCTGTTTAAACTGGTCCGGTCTACTGTCTACAAAGTATATGCGAACGAGTATATGTACATACATACTGCACGAATGTACGATATTCTATCGGAAGTTCCTTTGGCTGTCGGTTCATTAATCAAAAATGACACTTACGCTAGCAAACTGAAAATATCTTATGCTCTCTTCTATGCTCTCTTCTATATCAGGATGGACGGTCGGTTTTTGGATGTCCGTCCGTCCGTCCGTCCGTCTGTCTGTCTGTCTGTCCATCCAGCTTGTACAGAATCTGTGTACGTATATACAAATACACACACACATACACACACAGTTCAAGTCCAGTCGCCTTTTTCAGCTCCGATTCCAAAGAATAAACAATAATGTTCCGAGGGTTCCTTTCCTTTGTTCAATTCCTATTTCTCATGTTTGTCTCTCTCTCTTTCTCCCTACTATAGTACTCAACTTCTTCAACAAAATTTTCCCGGAATCACAGCCCTCTACATACAAACACATACATGATGTATTTATAAAAAGAAGACTCTTTTTTATGTATCAACTGAATCAAACTTGAACTTTAACCAAGAAACTTGCGCCTGCAGTCTTTATCATAATAATGACAACCATTCAGAATTTGAATTCACATGGAAGGTTTTCAATTTGTTGAAAACTTCTACTTGAATGAAATGCATTTTCACCATTTGAAATCTCCACTCTGCATACGCACACGCACAAATAGAAAAGTGATGAGAGGTTTTACTCATTTACTCCTCGTATCGTATATATGTATTTCCAAACACACAAAATCAAACAAAATATCAAACGTTGGAGGAAAAAATAAGGGAAATGTGTGCAAAGCAAAGTCGGAAGTGCAAAGTTCAATATCGAATGGAGAAAATAAGGAATGAAATTCGACTTTGCTGCTGTCTCTGTCGCTGTCTCCTCATCCCTCTTCCTCTCCCCTCCAACTCATTCTTAAATACAAAAATAAAAGATACCTTTTTCCTTTCACAGTCTCCTTGAAAAACTTGTATAGACACATCTCACGAGCTTTCAAACACACACAAAACTCACGGCTGGTGCATTAAGAAAGTGACTTTCTATTTCCACTACTCTGAGAGACTTTCTGTGCTGTGGGATGTTAAAAAAGTGGAAGAAGTAGAAGAAGAAGAAGAAGAAAAAGAAGAAAAAACTCCTGTAGTAGAAGAAGAAGAAGAAGATGAAGGGAGTTGTTCAAGTTCTTTTCTTTCAATTCTTTTATTCCATTTTGGTTGGTTCGACTTACACTTGATTCGATTCCTTCCACTTGACGATTGCTTTCGATGGAAAAGAATACCACACTAAAATGCTCGATAGAGAAATGGGGAAAATTTCGGGGATTCTAATTTTTTGATAAGCAGCAAAAAATGGGCTCCAATCCAATTTACCCGTTAAAAAGTCGGTGTCGGTTCGTTGGATGGCTGGTTGGTTGGTTTCATAGTGGCTCGAGAATATGCATCTAGAAATATGTAGATGTACAATGGTGAATTGTATGTCCTAAATGTATGTAAACCATAGTGCAAGTGTGGAGTCCATACAGTACAGTCGAGAGTGAAGTAAAGTAAAGTTAAGTCAAGGAGGAGAGTGGCGAGGAGTAGAGAGAGAGGGAGAGAGAGGGAGAGCAAGAGAGAGAGAAAAGGGCTTAGTTTTGGCAGCGATCCGGGACTTTCTTATCAGGTAGTATTTCCTGGGCTCTCCATCAATATGTAAATGAACCAATCAGCGATGCAAATTCATGCAAAGAATTTAATTTCCCTTCTCGCCCTCTCTCTCTCCTATTTCTCTCTCTCTTCCTCTCTCTCTCACTTCCCATATCAAACCCATCCTCCACTTCTGCTGGTGCCAAATCATTCCCTTTGCTTTTCAATCTCAAAAACATTTTTCAAGAGCTCATCGGTAATTCGAATACTCACGATCGTCACTCTCCTCCGCTTTCTCTCTCTACAGATATTTCCCCGTTTTTGATTCTCGTTGGCTTCATTTCATTTCAACTCTCCCCATTCATTTTCATCTTTTTCATTTTCATAATAATAAGAATGCTCATACGAAATAATGTGTGCATTTCCCCTCTCTCTCTCTCTCTCTTCACACCACAAATATTGCAATAGTAAATAACCATTTAATATCTGTAGTATGTTATCTAGATCTGAAAAATATCTGTAATAATCTGTATACGTTTGATTTTTGATACTTTTTTCCCCCAATCGCACTCATCTCATGGCATGGACGACTCATTTACTTTTCACTCATTCCTCAATTGAATTTTGTTCATTCTCGTCGAGTGTTGGATTTCAAATTGTAATGCGATAAAATCCAAGTATTAAATATTAAATATCAAATAGTAAATAGTAAAGAGGCATGCTTCTAAATATAGAATTGTCACGTGTACATTTATATTCTTGATAGAACCTGGAGTTGAACTACCATCGTAGAAATTCCACTGTACATATGATTTTGATCTGATTTCTCTCACTCTATAAACAAATATACGAAAAGTAAACACACTTCGTCTTACTCGTTACCAATATGTACAGGGTAAATGTTGAGTCATGAGTGTGTAAAGAAAATGGAGAGCTGAAGAAAGGGGATTTACATGAACAAGCATTTCTAGGTAAATTTTATGCTCCTTTTCTATCTCTGTGTGACGTGTGTGTGTAGTCGGATGTAGCCAAAGTCAGAGTCGTCAGAGTCGAAACCATAGACGTTCCAACTTTAACTTGTAAGTACTTAAAACCTACATTTATAGTCCTAGCTATGAAAGCATGAAGAAGAAGCAGAAGGAAAATGTGTAGCTAATGTAAATGTAGCGTCAAAACTTGATATTTTATATCTGTATGTATGTGTGTCAAGAGTTAAGATATCAGATTCTGTGTTTGTGTGTGTGCGTGGAACTGATTTACAAAAGCTGAATCCCCTGAATCCATGATTGCGGAAGTGAATGCTTTTATGTACTGCAGCCGGAAGTGAAGTCGCTCAATGTTTTTGCATCCATACTCGAAATGAAGGAGAAAGAGCGAGAGAGAGAGAGAAATCTCCTTCCCATTTGTACGTTTTCCATTTTCATCTAATACTCACCACAAATCGAATTTTATCTCATATTCACAGTTTGCTTTATAGTCAGTTTGTACAATTTCTTGGGAATTCCTATACAGATACTTTTGAATGCACATGAAAGATTGTTAATGGTTTTGAGGGGTTAAATATGTACTATTCTGAATTGTACTGAACAAGAACAAGATTTTAGGATAAAATGTTCTGTACATTTTTTTGCATGTGTTTTTCTTTCGACTATTGGAAAAATCAATGTAAAACAGTTGAGAGACAAAGAAAGAAGATTTGAAAAAACAAATGGTAAAGGAGTCCATTTTTTTGAGAGGTAATTAATTCAATTAAAGTTGACGACATTCAGACTGAACACGAACGAATTGCCTACAGCTCGATGAGTTTTCCCTTCTTTGAAATGGAATATAAACTGGAGTATACTAAGGAAATAGACGGCAATGTAGTATGCATACTTATAAAGTTGAAGAAATAAGGACAAATGCTGGAGGCTTGTTAATTTCACTCACTTACAAGAGAAACAGATAATTCCAGGGCTGGAATTACGTACAGATCAGATACGAACGAGAGATGAGAGAGAGAGAGAGACTCAGACTTTGTTATTTCAGAGTTGAGTTGAAGACGAGGCGTCCAAGACGAAGACTCTTGACGAAGAAGCGGGAGAGAGAGATAGAGAAAAAGTGTAAAAGGGAAAAAAATAGGGCAAGTTCAATAGACAGTAGATTGATTAGTTTTTCGTATGTGAAACAGGCGGAAAAGGAGAAAAGCATTGCTCTCCGATTTCCCACGAACAAAAAGTTGTGTGCGGTGTTAAAAACTATCAAACTCATACATATCTGTGTATACGTTACACATTTCCTATAGCTCTGTGAGTACGTGGTACCAAATGAGTACACAAAGCTACGGATGGACGATGGACGGACGGACAATTGCTGAAACTTTCGTGGGCATTCGGCAAACACACAGTCAGGCAGACGAAGCTACACGAAGCTACAAAAGACAAAAAACCAAAAACTAAACACTATATCGTCCATTTAGTTCTGAATCGTACTATAATCATTTGGCCCCGTAAGGTGAATTCACGTGCCCTGTCATATATCCTAACGTGCGTATGCTCCTTTACGGGCCAAATGATTATAGTACGATGATTCAGAACTAAATGGACGATATCCTCTCGTTCGTTTTTCGTACTGGAATTCTAAAAGTTTGTTTCATAGACCACAGACCATGCTCATCCTCACAATGCAACATAACTTTGAGTTTTTTGTATACAGAGAAGACTCGGCCAAAGTAACATGCAAACAACTAACCAATCGGTTGTGTAATGTAATTTAATGTTGTTGTTGTTGTTGTTGAATCTTGTGCTTTTTCTCCTTTTTAGCTCGCATAGCGTGCAATCCTAGATTGAAATTAATTTTTGCCAAATATCACATGCACAACTCCACGCGGCTTAATTCTTCTTGGTCTTTGTAACAAGGAGTAAAATTACGTGAAATATGTATGCACAATCATGGAATAATTCAAGTTTCCAACATACGTCACAATACAAATTTACCAACAAGCAACTCGCACGTGAAATACCTACGAGAACTAATTATGTACGGAGGGTTTTCAATGTATGCATTTCGATATTAATTAGAAGGGGCGGTGTATTTTGTATTTTCTCGTATTTAAATCTGTGGTACAGGGAACCTCAACTATGATTTGGTGTTTTGTAAATGTAAATAATATTGAGGATTCAGACTGTTTTGTATCTTTATTTGGAAGCCACATGAGTTGTTTTGAATGAATTTGCATATTGATATTCAGAGTGTGTGAGGAATTGAATTGAATGCTTAATGGTTCAGTTTGGGAAAGCTCCCATGATGAAAATGATGATCTCAGTCTGACAGTTGTAGGAAAGTGAGCGAGAATCAAATTGAAATTACTTGTAATTAGAACAACTCCTAATTCTCTCAAATGGATTAATGGATTCCCTCAAACCCATCTCAACTCATACAACTAGTCAACTCACCACTCACCACACTTTCTCACTCTCCAAATATGTATGGACTATCCAGAGATACCAACTCTATCTCTCTCTCTCTCTATCCATCTCTTCCTTCTGCCCGCGTCAGTTTTCATTTAACTTGCTTTATTTCCATTTCACCATTATTAAGTCAACACGCTGAAAGGCTTTCATGCTTGAAAATTTCCAAAACTGTCATCATTTCCCAAGTTTCACATGAGGAAATCCACAAAATGCTACAAGAAATATGTAGAACGCTCTCAATTTCCCAGTCTCCATCTCCATGCACTCACCAATCATTTAAAGTGCTCAAGTTATTAGTACATAGAGATAGTCTCGAGACTGTCGAGAGTGTGTGTGAGTGTGTGCAGTTTGCCCTTCAAATTGCATCGAAATTCAAATTCCCCATATTTCCACTGAATTCCAAATTTCCTTTAATACAAAAGCTCAATTTCATGCTACACACTTTAATTCGTCTTTAATAAAACGTCTACTGTATTTCCCCATCTATTTTTATACATTTCCTTAAAAAAAACTTGATCTATTAAGCTTACAAACTATAAATTGGAACTTTCTTTAGACTTTTACCATGACGAAAACGGATTTCATCGAGTATAGAAATCAAATAAATGCAAATTCGCACAGATTATCTTACAAGCATTTTTATCTTTTCCCCATTCACTATTCACCATTCACCACAAGGCTTAGCCGTTAAACTCTTGTACTTTGTAATTTGCATTGTTATCGACAAGGAGATTCTCCATGTGTACTTTTTGATTTTCCTGGGGAAAGAAATCCGTCCCTCACCAAGAAGAGAAGGATCTTTCTTTCTTTCTTTCCTTCCTTCTCTCTTTCTACCCTTTTCCACCAAGATGAAGACTTTAACGCTTTAAAGTATGTGTCGTCATTGTCATTGTCAATAGTATGTGTATTATAAGGAGTACCGTGTATTAGTACCGATGCCGATAGTAAAAGTGCATCAGGAGCCTTGCATGAAATTTGGGTGTTAACGGCAAGTACCAACGAGAAACTGTTATAGAGGAAAACCGAATACGGAATGGAGTCAGTTTGATGTGTGTGTGTGTACGAGTTGAAATGCGTGTGCGAGCGGCGGAGGAAGCTGGAGCAAAAGTATATCAAGGGTGAAAACTTAACTAATCGTAAGTGCGTTTCGTTCGCTTCAAAGGAAATCGAGAGAGAGAAAAGATAACGACATAATAAATGAAGTCCATATATATTCCGAGGGAGCTATCTCTCATTCTTCCACTCACCATTCATAGGTTTTATACTCTCGTTCATTTAGATTGCATGAGTTATCACAACGTATAAAATACTAGCTCTCTCTCCCTCTCTCTCTCTCTCTATTTCTCTACTCTTCATTTCTAACTGTATGTACTCTTATGCAACTCTTACTACTACTCTTTCTCGTTCGAATGGCTCAGATATTTTTCCAGTTTCTATAGCTGGTAGGCCAAATGCAAAATGCAAAATGCAAAATTCACAATCTTTACCCAACATTTTAATGCCCTATTTATGATTTCACATTTCACTCAGTCTACTACGTTTACAATTTTACACACACACACAAAAGGAGTGAAAAGAATTTGTGTATGTTTTTTATTTGTTCCGTTGTATGTACATTTTTTTATTACACACTCAGGGGTTGTTGAAAAAAACCGTTTGAATTTGTTCCAATTTCAATTTACATGAACATTTTGTGCGTGTTTTGGATTTTGATATCGGGGTGGAAGAGTGGACGGGGTAATTTATTAAGACGGAGTTTGGGAAGGGAAAGGTACAACAAAAACAACATTGAATTCATTTACAGCTCAAGAGAGAGTCACACAACAACAACAATCATTTGAACATAATAAATTGAGATGTATGTACATACATACAAGATACAAGCGAGTGCAATGTGAACACTGGAGGAGGGCAGCTTTAAAGCATGTGCAACGTATATGTAGGTACCTATGTTGTGTTTGCGAGAGAGAGAGAGAGAGAGCGAGAGAGAGAATGGAGTTGGAGCTCAAGTTGTGAGAGCAGCTATGTATGTATAGTTGTGTGGACAGAGTTTGTTTCGACAAAAAGCTCTCTTCGAAGCGTCGACTCTGACACTTGCTCATATATCTCCACTTGCGGGGTTGATGAATGGCTCCATGTTACTCACAATGAATACCTAGTCAATGTATATGATTCTGCTTCATTGAGTCATTCATAACTAACCCGCTTTTCACTTCCTCCAACCCGAAACTTCAACTTGTACAATAAAAAAAACTACACACATACACACATAGGCTTCCCCATTATTCAGTTTGGTGCAAAAGATCAATTTTTCAATTTGAACTTTATAGTTTCTGCTTCCGCTCTTTCCATGTTTCTTTTGCATGAAAGCGTTTTCTCTCTTCTTCTCTTGTGTCTTTTAAAATCCATCAAACTGTCAAGGTGGAGGAAGAAGAATGAAATAATTAAGTGTATTCGAAATTCTAATATACATATACGCCAGTCATTGTATGCCAGAGAATGTTGACAATTTAATTTTAATTTGCCAAAATGTCATTGTATTTTTTTTATCGTCATGGGATACAAACAAAACTCTTACGAGCATTACATTTACAATTTACATTACATCAAAATTCCTCATACATAGTACGCATAAAGTGCAAATTAACGAATCGAATGGATATCGCATCATTTGAAATTTTCAATTATGATTCCTCAATTCCATCTTGAAAAGTTGACAGGAAAGCACTTTTGAAAAGATATATTTGGATTTCTGCATTGTGTATTGTTTACCTGTCACCTGTCCTGTCACCAATCCTTTTTTTCTATGTATACATACTTCATGTCAACATTTGATATAGATTACAGTTTAATGTACATTAAATGTACTTACAAGATTAATGTCCACGGTGCTATCGTACTTTTTTGATGGTAGAGTGACGCACAATTGTGAATTGGAAAGTGAAAAAAAAATGAAAATTCACACTGCAAAATATTTGCAGTTGGTGAAAATCCACTTGGATTTGTTTTCTAAACCTATTTTGACACTTCTTCAACATAAAAAACACAAAATACAAAGGAACTGTCATTTTTAAAAATTTAATTTCAGTTTCTTAAAAAAAAAGATCAAAAGCCTCAAAGATGCAGACATTCGCGACTATTATGGAATTTCTGTTGGTACAATAACTCGTAATTGAAATTTAAAATCCGGCTCATACTAATCGTGACGTGTGAGAATCTCTACTATGAACAAAGTACAAACACACAAAGAAAAAGGAGAATGTGCACCAGGACATGCGGTAATACAAATGTCACAATAGAATTAAAATGTAAAGGAGAATGAAGAAATACAATAGATAAAAGTTTGACGATGAAATAATAATGAAATACACAATATACAATTTTTTTTTTTGGTACGAATTGTATTTGTGATTGTGATTCAGGTACAGTTAGCTCAGCTATGTCAAAATAAAATGGTGGTTACCGAGAGAAATGGAAGACACGATGGGGTGAGCATTGTCAAAAGTTATTTTCAGTGATGATAACTCTATTCTTCATTGTTCACGAGAGCTGAGTGTTTTCTTGAATAACAACCAGAAAACGAGGATGTACATAAGTGCATACATACAGACATGGGTTTACACATGTGCATAGACGAGAGAAAGAGTGAGAGAGAGAGAGAGAGATGAGTCAGAATGGACAAAAGCAAATTGAATTGAAATGTTACGCTCTGGCTCGAATAACGTCAATTTCCAACGTCAACTCACTATTAAAAATATGAGCATTTTATTAACAATTGTTTATTCAGTGCGTATCTGCATACTCACCGAACCACAGTAGTACAGTCAGACTTGCATACTATTAATTAGTGTGTGCTTTTGCATGGTATCACTATTACAAAATGATTCCCATTCATATTCATATAACTTTGAATTGGTGAGACCTGTATTGGCCAGCGATATCTTCTGTTCAAATATTATTGAGGACTATTTATACCATTTACCATTGAAAATTTCACCATTTTTATTACCTCAAAGTGATTAATTCCTAAATTTATTTTAAAATTTATTCATTCTTATTTTGAATGCGTGATGACGTGGACTGATTGATCTCCAAAAGCTTGCTTTATAATAAAAATCAAAAATATCTCTCTTAACCGAGTTCTAAAATGGTTAGACTGTTTATACAATTTGTACAGTAAGTTCACATTGATGGAGTGAATATCATGAGGAGTAAATACAGTCAGGAACGAACAGTCGATATTGGTTGGTGTCAATGCAAGTCACTTTTGGTTAGTCGGCTGATAATTTGTCCAGCCGATTTTGACTGGCTTTACCTTTGTCATTTTTTCTCGATCACAAATTTGAAATTTCATTTCTCGGTCCGGTCTTGGGTTTTAATTTATGACAAGTTTTACAAAACAATTTGATGTTTCATCGACACATTTAAAAATCAACCTCGGGATTTCGGATTCCGAGTAGTAAATGATTGAAATGGGGATATTTCCACATCAAAGGAGTGTCCAGTCTAAACTTTTAGAAATCAGCCGAAAGTGGTTGTCAACCAACTGATGTTTGGCTATTATGTATTAGTTCCTGACTGTATTGAGGCTCTTTGACCTCTATCAATCTATGTGTACGTAGCGTACCAAATGCATTATCCTCAAAAATATTTGAACAAGATATCAGCGACTAATGTAGGCCTCATCAATATCAATTCAAAGTCATTGTATATGGCTGTGAACTAGCCAGATTCGGCTTTTAGTTCCTGACGGAAATATAGTGCGATGTTCAAGTTTCCTATGCATTTTTGGTCACTTTTTTACGTGTGTTTCTTGTTGACAAGAAGTCTAACAGTTAAGATATAAGATACATCTTCATGTCGCGTCTCTCTCTCTGTCACTTCTCACTCTCTCACAGAATGCTCATAGAGTCAATAGTTGAGAAGCAAGACGGCGTAAGAGGGGGAGACAGAGAAAAAAATAAATTGATTAAATATCTGTATATTTATTCAGTATTTTAAAAATTATCTAAAAGTCACAGAACTCTCCACAACAGAGAGTCCGTTGACAGGGATAATTGGAAAGAATTGTTTTACCGGGGGAGCCCAACAGATATTTCACAATAATGCATTTCTCGCTCTCTCTCTCTCTAATCTTCTCTTATCACGTCTCTTCATCAGACACAGATGAGACTTGGAAAGTTTTTATGCAGATGGATTTTTTTTTGTCCGTTTGTACAAAAACAAAAACAGGAAAATATACAGGAAAACCTGTATATTTTGATTGTACATTGTGTGTACTGTCAAATTGAGTGAGACAACAAGCAAAGTGATCCCAGAATAAAATATGTACAGAGAGTGTTTAATTGAGAAACTTGTTTTTGTGGTGTCCCCCCGTCAATAATCCCGTACTTTTTCAATTAAACGTACACTGTATTAAGTCACATGTATTAAAAAAAATTAAAATGTATGGAATTTCCTAATACAAATTGCAATAGAAATTGATTTATTAAAATGAAATCAATGAATTGATAAAGTTATAATGGGATTTGTGACGGACCGATGCAATTTTTTCTGCAGGTGAAACCTTTTTGGAAGCAAAAACACTTACCATGATTTGTACATACTTAGGTATATTACAAAATATGATGGTGGATTTTCCAAATCTCTTTCCAAATGTAAAATATTCAATAGTGGACGAATCGTTGAATTCTGTGGACATGAAATGTGTTTTCAGTACTACAAAGTTGCAGAATATTTGGGGGGGAAAACAAAAACAGTTAATGTCCCAAGGCCAACAATAGGATTATTATCCATATCAATTATCATATTAACTCTGAATGATAAAGTGTTTCTCTTGTTTTTTTCTATGTACAATTATATGAGCGCAGAATCTGACAGACAGTTGATAAGCAACATGTAAATACACTGATATGACTTGATAATATGTCGGAAAGTGACTGAGTAATCTAAAAACCGGTTGTCGTCGTTGATTATTTGCCGTGGCTCACGATTTGAGTGAACACTCCCCAGATTAAGACGAGAGGAGTATGTGAGCTCATCGAGTGTGTTGTGCTGGTTGTGTGTTGAGAAATTATATTCACGTGATGTCGAGTCATTGTATAAATACAAGTCAAGTTCTTGGACAGAGTAGTGCATTCATTGTCCAACAACCTCAACTAAATCCTAAATCCACAAGCCAAACTCAGACAAACGGATGAAAATGAATTCCAGTTCAAGATTTGGCCTGTCCAGGCTCTTCACACTCAGTTTACTTGTAGCCATGGCCTGCATTCACTCTGTACAAAATAGTGTCGTTTCTCAACCTAAACCTGCACCTCAGGTCAACTCTGTCTCGGGTGTTGTGCCGAATATTGTAGTGGTGAACGACGATGTGAATCAATTGGGTGAAGGACCAGTGTACATGAAAGACGAGCAAGCCCTGTACTATGTAGACGCCACGGCTGGGGATTTTTGTCGCTTGGACGTCGTCACCCGAGCTCTGAGGAAGATCAATGTGGGTGCTTTAGTGTCCATGATCATCCCATATGCAAATAAACCCGGACATTTCCTTGTGAGTCGGAGGAATGAACTGTTGGATCTGGATTTTGAGTCGGGTAATATGACTGTCCTTGCAACCATTTCCCCTGAACTCAACGGCTTTGAACGATTCAATGACGCCAAAGTCTCACCCAAAGGAACTCTTTTCATTGGGACTGCTCTGGAGAATTCTAGTGGATTCATTCCCAATGGTGGATCTTTGTATCGTTTGAATGGCAATAATTTCACAAAAGTTGGGAGCGGCTACACTGTCTCTAATGGTATGGCATGGAGCAATGACAAAAATCATACTAAACTTTTCTTCAATGACTCGGATGGACGGAAAATCTACGTTTTTGATTACAATATCACAGACGAGACTTTGAGTAAGTAATTATTACATATTATTCCGTGTAAGAAATTCGACCATGAAAATACATCATTTGCGTAGAGAGAAAAATCGTATAAAGATGCGTGTTCATGGAGATTTCTTATGTCAATTGTGAATAGCCAACGAACGAGTTTTGATTGACTTGGATCAAAACCTTGAGGCTGGATTCCGTGCTGGAGAATTTCCCGATGGGATGGCTATTGACGAATTTGGATTTTTGTGGATTTGCATGTGGGCCGGTGGAAGAATAGTCAAAGTGGATGTTGATACAGGTAAACAAAAATGTGCAAAAATTCCACTATCTTTATTTTAAGGATTGTGCGAAAATAATTGCAATTTGCAAAAAAAAACTATTCAAGTTTTTGCATTTTTGCATACTGCAAAAAAATGAATTTAAGTCCAACTTAAAAGAGATTTAAATTTAAGTTTGTATTTGTTTGATGTTTTTTTTAGCTCGAATTGTTGATCAAATCGTGTTGCCCGACATTAACATTCCTTCTTCTCTCGCCCGAGGAGTTTACCAAGGACGAGACGGTTTTTACATCACTACGGCATCCATTGGAGTTTCTGATTCAAATAGGAAATCCGGTGACGGTAAAATCCATCACATTTCTTTCCAAGGCGGTGAAGTGTACTCATTCATACCCTGAGCCGTTGAGTATTTATCTATTCATTATTATGGACTCTTTTTTTTTCCTAATTAAATTATTTCATTGTACCGCACAAAATCTATGTTATTAAACCGATAATTATTTACTTTCCATTATATTTGCTATAGTCCGGAGATTTTTATTTTGAGACATTTTCACAAGTTCTCAGGCATCTGACAAAAATAGTTTGTATAGTTTGAATGTTTAGAGGTGAGTTAAAAATTCATTTGGTTGCTTTTCCACTTGCGAAGCAAAAGCAATGTAAATCATTGTAAATGTGTAAGTTGGCGTATTACACGATGATCTTGCACTTTTGGATTAGAACCCTGGTGTATCATATGGACAGAAGGGATTCACAGGAAAAAAAAGCTCCTCTGGTGACGTGACTTGACATTCAAAATGTGGACTCGAACAACTTTTCTTCAGTTGTCATTGCATTGTCATTTTTTTGTGAGACTCTCCGTTTCCCACTATGGAGAGTCTCAAAAAACAAAGGGTTTTTATTTTTCTTAGCATTAGAATCCCCACCTGTCTTCCAGTCCTTTTACTGCATTTCCTGTTTATTTATTTTTATTTTTTATTTCAATAAGTATAATTTAGATTCCAAATACAGATTGTAATCAAAATAATTAAAGAATTACAAATACATTCTATAGGGAAATCCCTGGAAAATAATTCGGCAAGTTCAAGTTAGATTGAAAATTCCGTGTGTAACGAATGACTTGGAAGTTGGAAGGGAAAAATTTGATGATGATAATGGTTGGATTGAATATTTGAGTCGTGGACAAGGGAGAAGGGATAAAGTCGAGTATTTGGTGGAATTGAGCATTGAGAGTACAGATTGGAATACAAAGAGAGAAGAGAGGAAAATGAATGTGGAAGGGAAAGAAGTGGAGAGAGAAAGAAAGAATGAGGGAACCAGGAAGAGAAGATTCAGAGAGAGAGTGCATGAATGAATGAATGAAAGAATGCATGAAGGATCAACTGAAAAGTGGAAGGCGAAGGCTTGTTTGTTGCGGTAGAAATCAGATCTTTTGCGTTGAAAACTCGGGGTGTCAGCCGATGCCAAAATCATTAATCACCTCTTCCCCTATTGTCGCAGCACAAGAGTTCAATCCTCCACTCTTTTTCTCTTCTTCTTCTCTTTCTTCTTCCTCTCTTTCTTCCCAATTTTTTTCTCCGAATCATCTTCTTTACTACGGATGTAAACGTATATATATATATATATGCAATATATACAAACATATACAAACCCGCTATATATAGCAAAACAAAGCATAATTCTCAGTCTGAAAAATTTATCATGTGCTCATCACTTCACTTCCACTTGCTACATTGTCCAACTATCATTTCCATTTCTTTCCTTCATTCTCCTACGCTTTAAATCTACCGGATATTTTTCAATGTACACATTTCAATTGGCAATCTTTTTCTATTTCCAACACTGAAAAATCTCAAATTTCTACATGTAGACTATTGTAGACTCAAGAAATTTAAAATTTAAAATAGCAAATTAAAAATAAATAAAAAACTACTTACATTGAAATTGCAAAATCCTGGAGAATATTGGGAGAGACAATCACGATATTTTGGGGGGTTTTGTTTCCAAATTTCCTCATTGCAAATGAAGCTTTCTATTTATTTCTAGAAGAATTTGTCGTGTAAAAATAGGGAATGACAAATGCAGACATGTTCAAGCAATCTTTCCAACGTCAACGGATATTTATCAAATGTAGGGTAAAAATCTTGTCCAAAAATAATAGGACATTTTGAAAAGAGTCGAGAGTTTTCATAAGAGGGAGAGTGAGAGAGCGAGAGAGAGAGAGAGAGGGCAGAGGATTATTAATAGTGTTTATGTTTACTCGAACAACTTCAACCTCATGAATAGAATAGTGATGAGGACATGGACGGTAGATATACAGATACTACCTATGTACATGTAAATTGTAAAGTGAAAATATGAGCTAAAAGTTTATATTTGAACGGAACATGGAGTTTTCTCTATGCTGCGGGCGTAATAGGCTGAGAGAGTTTTTGAGTTAAGGGAAGGGAAGTGAAGCGAGACAAAAACTGAAAACGAAACGTCAACTCGGGACGAATGAAACGAATGAAACTCAAGTTATTTTCTTTTTCCTCTCTCTTTCTCTCTCTCTCTCTCTCTCATATTTATAACAAAATCATGGAGTAAGCAAATCAACTGCACATTCTCTTGATTTACGTTCACCGGCCCGTAGTTAATTCTACATTCATATTCATATGTAAATACTATTCAGATTTCTCACTGTAGAGGAAAAATTCAATACCGAGATATTCCATACCTAGAAAGTTTACATGTTTGAGAGAACATATTTTCAAAACCCAAAAACCAAAATATTTCAAAACCACAGACCAAAGAGAGAAAATGCATATAGAGACTTTGGAGGAAAATTTCTGTTTTTGAAACTTTCCTTCTTAATTACCATAATTTGTTAAGAAATGATGAAAAGTATTCGGCTGCTCTGGACATCAATCGATATTTCCCACACAGACAGACCACCAACTGCAACTTCTTTACATTCCCCTTTTCTTTCCTTCTCTCTCTCTCTCTCTCTCTCTCTCTCCCGCAACTCTTTATTTTCCCGTTTCTTTTTCATAAAATGTATCGAGAAGCCGTAACATATTATTTACTGTGCTGTATATGTACAAAAAAATGTTTTCCCGTGTTTTCAGTGCACATGCAGCCAGATTTGTAAATTAGTATTGGAAGAATTCGCAAACTTATGACAGAGATTTGGCGAAAAAAATGTTCAAGATTCTTTTTATAAAACCATAAAATTTGACTGTTTTTTCTTTAAACTTCGGATTTGAAAAGATTGTGAGTAGAAAATCAAATAAAAGAAGAGAAAATATAAGGGAGAATTGTAGGAGGGATTTTGAAAAAAAAAAATCTGGATATTTGAGATTTATCAGTAGATTTGGATTTGAAAAATAAATGTCATATTTTAAATTTATCACATTACGTCATTTTGGGTGAGAGGTGGAAATGTTGGCATGAAATGAAAATGTCAGCGACACATTGCCTTCCCTTCAACTTTTCCATGGACATGGAGAGACAGACAGACAGAGAAAGACAGAGAGTGTGTGAGCATTTGAGAAAAAGATGGAACATTTTCGAGTCTTTAGCATTGAGTTGACGGAGACAGAAGCAAACACACTCACCGAGTGTTGAATGATATGACTGGGAAGAGTATCCATTGGAAATTTCCAAGTGTGTGAGTGTGTATACAGATAGAATACGTGTATACAAATAACGGAAGGTATGAGAGTGCAGGGATTTTAAATGTGAATGTCGGGTCGAATGGTGACTGAGATGGTGAACGGTGAAAGTGCCTGGGACTGACTGTGACTTGACGATAGACGGATAAAAAGTAAAAAGTCCGCATCGATTTTCCCTGTTTTTCATTTCTGGACTCTTTTCAGTCTCTTTTTACACATAACCAGATGCAGATTTAGCCCACGAGTTCCTGTGTAAGGTGTGTGAGTGTGTAAATATGTGTATGCATTCACATGGAAATATTTTCAGTTTGCAGGAAGGACTACTAAGAAAAGCTTTCTCTCTCTCTCTCTCTTTCTCTCTCTCTTTCTCTTTCTCTTTTGTAAAAGATGCAGATTGTACACTTTGAATCGAATGGTTTGACTCTCACTCTGATTTCCTCTCACTCTCACTCTGACTGGGAAATTTGACTTTGACTTTCCCCAACTCTCTCAACTCACGTCAGACTCATGTCCATGTGTCGATCTCGTAGAAATCAAACGTTAGGAATCAAATCCGAAGTATCCAAGTTGCAGTCAAACTAAAACTCAGTCTGAATGCATATCTATCTTCTCTTTGACTTTTCGACAGACGGCCCTCATTCAATTCATTGAAAATCTGAATTTCCTTTTTACTTGAGTGACAACTTTCAACCTTCACTCTTTCCCTCTCTCTCTCGCTCTCTTTCGAACTTTCAACAAAACTGTAGGTACTTTGACTTTCCTTTAAATCTGACTCCGTCCACAGTCAACATTCTTCCCGACTTCACACCCTCGTTTTTTTCTTGCCAATTTCCAATTTTTTATTAGACTTCTCAAAACTCCCGTGTAAAACTCAATTTGAACTCATTTCAGGATTTGATATTCCTTCAATTTTGTTGTCGGTATATACGAAAACGTAGATTTTAGGAATAGTCTGTCATTTAATTTTGTGAGGATGAAGAATGCGAGGAAATGTAGGCTGGAATTGTAGTGGTTGAATTAAACCATGAATGGATATTTATTAGAGTGCGGGAAAGAGGGAGTTTTCCCCTTTTCCTCACAGTTATTTTTTATTTATTTTTTTCCTATATTTTTTTCATGATCAACGTGTGTTCACTTGGAGCTTTGTTAATATTTCATAGTTGAATGCCAAAGAGACGGAGAAAGAGGAAAAGAAAAATGTAGATAAATATTATGAATACGTAACACAGAAACACCAAAGTTATTACTTATGACTTTGGTCACACACACTTGAGTAGACAGACGCAAAACGCCAACGATTCTCTCTCTCTCTCTCTTATTTTGTGTATATGTTATGGGTACGAGTTCTACTGCCTTCTTATCGCCATAGCTCTTCCTTGTACCTACTAGTACTTATTCTTGTTTTTTTAGACACAAACACACGGTTGCTTTCCGTCCGACAGCAAACTTGTTCAATATTATTACTTGGCATGCCATGTCTATCTGTCTTCTGTTTATATCGTATGTGCAGACTGCAGACTGAGGAATATATACCTTGATAAAAAGTACTCAACTCGCTCCTCACTGTCTACATAATATGCATAATAAATTGTAATATAATAATTTCTCACGTTATAAACTCAATTTTTTTAAAAAAAACTGGCCTCTTGCTCGATATTCCATCCACCATCCACACTTTAACTTGAGACAATCATGGCTGGTATATCATTCAAACTATACAAAGTTTAGAATAGTTGGAATGAAGAAATTGAAATTAGAATTTGGATAGAGATGGAGATAGACTGTACAATTGCTTATTTGTAATTGTATGTGTAGAAAATTTCAAGAGTCAAACTGTAGAGAGTACAGATTATACAGAGAGAGAGAGAGAGAGAGAGAGAGAGAGAGAGAGAGAGAGAGAGAGAGAGAGAGAGAGAGAGAGAGAGAGGGAGAGAGAGAGAGAGAGAGAGAGAAGGTATATACTTTGGTTCTTTGCTTCGTTTCGTTTCCCTTCCGTTACACATATTACACATTCATTTGATTCGTTCCTCGAGTTTTGTTTTAAGTTTTGAAATGGAAGTTTTTGAAAGTAAGCCTGCCGGTCAAATTGTTAATTTTGTTTGTGTCATTTTTTTTTTACCTGAGAACTTGATTCCTTTTGGTAGGCAAGGTAGTTATTTCTCACTATCAATCATCATATGGGGAAGCTCTGAAGCTGATAGACGGCAAGTGAGGACTGTTCAAAAGTCTACGCAACTATACGCACACACACTTAAACATAAAAGTTTATACATCTGTTGATGTATAGGTATGTATATAAGTCCGAGTCAGACTCTCTCAACTCAGCTTGCAAGTTACAAAACGTTTTTTTTCACCAACTACCAAGTAGAAATCAACTCCTCTTTTCTATCCCACTCAATTTATTTACACTGTTTTCTAATTACCGATGTATTATTACTCAATGTATCGTACCTACCATATAATGCGCTGTGGTATTAAGATAATACTGACTTTCTTAGACTGACTAAATGAGAATCCAAAGGGGATAAAAATTAACTAATTTTAATTGTACTACAGATAAAAATGGAGAGCCAATCTATTCATTGTAATGAATCATGGGTCAATTGCCATCGATAGTTGACAAATTACATCTCCGTTTCATCTTCATGTAATTTAGTTGCTATAGAATTTTTATATTGTAAAATGATTGAGCATTGGGATGATAGGGGATTCATGTACGTATCGTCGTCTAAGTTCCATAACCCTGTATTATCATTTGGCCCCAGAAGGCGAAGTTGCGTGCGCGTTCATATATGCTAACGTACAGTATGAACCTTCCGGGGCCAAATGATAATACAGGGTTATGGAACTTATTGTTAGCCGACGATACATATGTGAGTGTGAGTGTGTGCCCTTTAAGTTTAAGTTGAATCGTATCGTATCGTAAGTGATGTAGACTCTATATGGAGTTTTTTTAATTAGGTATAACCGTAGAAATGTTACGCTCAATACCGGTGTAAAGAAAAAAAGCGAGTATAATTAATAGTTGGTAGTAGTTTTGGCTGAATTTGAATACAATGCCATGCCATGTCTATCTATTTCTGTACGCATGTAGAATGTAGACTGAGGAATAGAATACAAAGGGATGAATGTATAAAAAAAACTCCAAATCTCCTCCTTCTTTGACATTGAACAAAAGCCTTGTTGTAGTAGCTCCGTTGTGACAGGTGTCAGAAAAAATTCTAGCTCCCAGCTTTTTATATATTTTTTCTTTCTCTCCGTTATGGCGTCTCTCTTTCTTTCTCTCTCTCTCTCTCTCGCTCTCTCTCACTTGCCGACGAGATTTTTTCTTCGCCTTCTCCTATTATTTCTTTTTCCTTATATCAGTGTTTTGTCACTTTTTTAACCCTTTTGGGTTACCTTTCGGCATTGTGAGTTTCTTCAAGTAATATCGTATACGAAAAACATGGAACTTTACTTTGAATAAAGTTTCCTTGTACCTACTGTATTTTACACAGTCTAATTCGGAATAAGAAATGTAAATACAAAATACACTAATACAAGACAAAGAGTTGTTGGATTTCCATTTTCCATCTTGAAGCAGAACCAAAACTAAAATTTATAGTGTGAGAGAGTAAGAAAATTTGTCTAGTGATGGAAAAAAGGGTGCAATAATTAAATGAATGAAGGTATACAATTTTTAATTTGTATTTATGTGTGTGTGTGTGTGTGTGTCTGTGTGTGAGCCGACAAGCCTATGAAATGGAGTTTTTTCTTTCATGTGACTCCTATTTTTTCACATCACATTCACTATAGACACATACGCATTACTCTCGACTGTATATTCTGTTCTGTGTGTATATGTACGAGTATAGACTGATTTGGAAAAGGAAAGGATAAAGCGTAACCGTAACATGAAACGCATGAAAGAACGAGAAAATCTAGCCAAGTAAAAAAAAGTTACGCTGTCAATCAAACGGGATTGTGAGACTCCTCCCATTGCCTAGAATGGGAAGATTAGTTTTCATCAAAATCAAAATCAAAGGTCTATATAGTCAACGCTTTTTCACAAGTACTAAACACACACATACACTCGAACAGAGATTTCCCATATAAAGACAGCCACAACTCTCACAACTGGATTAAAAGATTTTGAATTGTATATATTTATTTTCAAATGCTTATTCATCTTTCACATTCTTTCTAAAGACTATTCCCCAGTTATTGTACTCCATTTTATTTTAATAACTGTGGTCAACTAGAGATTTTTTCCTTATATGCTCAGAATATGGCTACGATAATCCGCTCACCAATGAATTGAACTGGTTCAAGAGAATTTAGTTTTGTTTATACTGTGGATTGAGAATTACGATTGACTAATTTCATGAAATATAAATAATACAAATTCCCATTCCCATTCATATCAGATTGGTAGGGAGATGGAGATGGTGGCCACTTGTATGAAAATGTGAAAACTTTTGATGGATAATACCGGGTGATTAAACCATTCAAAGACTCCATACTGGAAATTGTATGCTCATCTTGTGGTCCAGACTCCGCTCCACTGTCGTTTTGATGGAAACTGTTTTACAAACACGAACACGGGACAGTGGAGGCAACTTGAAAGCTTCTCCGTGTTGATCTGCAGCATAGACAAGTGAGTTTTGTGGTGCAAGTTGGAAGTCGGAGGAGATGGAAGTTTGCATATACGCAAGTATTCGTCAGTATTGAAATGGTTGTTGGGAGTTAGAGTAAAAGGGTTTAGTTTAGAATGTACATGTAGCTTGTGTGTGCAAGTTTAATAGTAATAGCAATAGTGGCAGTGGCAGTGTGGCTGGTGAATCGGAGTAGAGACAGAGAGAAAGACAGGGAGAGAGAGAGAGAGACGGCAGTGTCGAGTAGTAATCCCCACTCAAAACTCATCACACTGCGTGAACTTGAGATGAGATGGATCTCATCTGATTCCAGCATCCACCCAGAGGCTTAGCTTTAAAACCTGAATGTCTTCGCTTTTCCATACAATTCATCCCATATAATTCTCCCATTTTAAACTCTCCATTATTTTATACTAATAAGTTTTCTCTAAAGCTTTAGCCTTCTCTATTCCGCATCTCGTCCCATTTCACCCTCGTCCCTTTTCCTACACTGATAGAGATAGTAGTTCTAGTTCTCGTCCGATTCAACTTTACGCTAAAAACTTTTACTTTTTTCCCCCGAAAAATAATGAGATTTCAAATGAAGTAAGGAAAAATAACGATAAGGACACGGCACCATTTCATTTTTGCGTTCAAGTCGATGGAACATTTGAAATCCATAACTGTTTTTTTTTCCTGGAGAAATTCTTTAAGACAAAATTCGAATTATTTCCGTTACTACACCAACAACAAGCTTTGAATACACACAACAAATGATGATTCAAAAAGGAACGAACGATTTGAAATTCCAGCAATTTTGAATTTTGCTGTTCAAAAATTCTAAATTGAACTTCAAAACGCAAACGCTAAACGTCCAGTGAATTTTTCGTTTTTTTTCCTCATTTATTTACTATGAAGTCATCGAATCGAATTTTCGTATTGATTCTGGTCATTTATGGTTGTTTTGTCACAATATCGGAGGGTAAGTTCCCACGATTTAGTGTTTTGTTACTATTTGATGAGGATTGCAAAAACAATTATTTGCATTTGTTTTTGCATGTATAGAAACGATTTGCTATACATGTCAAGGCTCTTCCAAGTACAAAAACGAGGTGGTCAATGGTGTAAATTTCACGGACAGTTGTCAGTACGAATCAAATCCAAATGACCCAATAGACGTTTTATAATGTGAAGAAAAACATAAGCAGTATATATGCCACATTTGAGTGCAAGGGCTATGGGACTGTGACTAAAAGAGCTTGCACTCTTGAGCACGTTGCTGGATGCCGTCGGGAACATGAAGACATTCAATTTGAGCGGGGTTCAAAGCCACCTCAGACAACTCCTAGTTTTTTTCCACCGTTTTCGGATCGTACTAAAAAATCAGAATCGGACCAAAGGTGAATAAATTGCACATTTGTGTGTGTGATGACGACAAATGCAATGGAGTCAATGCCATTGAGAAATACCCAAAGTACGCCGGGTCGCCTGTCATCAGATCCCAATTGACAAGTGTTTTTGTTTTTACATTAATATTTTTTCACATAAATAAATCCATGCTTTATTAATTTGGTTTGTTCTTTTTAATGGTTATGGTTGGGAAATGTGGAGGCTTGTTTGAGACAACTTTGCTATTTATACAGATACAGTACCAAATTTCCACATTCTACACACAAACTTAAAGGGATTCTCTCGAGTTTCCTCTCTATAGCTTCACATTTGGCCTGTCTATACTCAATTTATGCAAGATTTTACCAAGGAAAAATTGTCTCTTCTCCAACGAATGTATAAAAAAAAATGCTAATGGGATCGAGACTGAAGACTGCGGAGAAGGGCAGAAAACGGGGTAAAAGACAGAGTGTGACTCTTTGTCATATCCAAATCCATTGGAGTAAGTACGGAGCCTCTGTCTGTACCTCGAATTTGACTCTCAAGCTCTAAAAAGTGAAGCATTGAATTATTATTGTATGTAGAAAATTTTGAGGAAAAGACACATACATACACGCATTACACACACACACACACGTAGTCAAATTTTCCAAGAAGAAGAAGAATGGACTATAGTGCTGGTGGTGTTCTGGTAGAACATGGCGGAGACACGAGGAATCGGGGAAGAAATATATGTTTCTTAGACATATGTTACCAAAAGCATTTCATGCTAACTTTGAGTCCTTTGGCTTCCGCCAAGGAAACCATTCGTCTTCACATGTTTCCCAAGAAAACCGCTCTCTCTTTTTCTCTTTCGCTCTTCTTTTACTGGATTCCATACAGAATCTGATACGTGTGGTAGTTTGGTACCCCTTTTGTACATAATTTTTCACTCAATTCAAAAGTTACACTTGTAAGTCGGAGTTTGAGTTCAGAGTTCTCTTCAAGTTTCACCCCCGATGAACAATACTAAAAAATATTATACACACACACACACACTCATTCATTCACATCTGTAGAACTGTAGATAGTATGTGTGTGTACTCAGAGAATATCTGTATATAAACTCACAAAGCCTCATCAATCAACACAATGCTGACCATGACGAGGCTGCCACACAAGAATTTGAATTCGATTCCACACATTTCATTTTTATATTATATTCTATGTGGACTTTGAATTTCCTGATTTTTATTTTTAACATTCAAAACATTGTTCATTGTTCGAATACAAAAAATGGTAAATCCTCAGTTCATAGTAAAAATTCATGCATGAACTCATTTCTTTTCCTCATGCGAAAATGTTTGAATATCGTGCATGAGTAAAAGAATTTTTTGTTTGTTTTTTTTTGTGTGTTTGAACATTTCTTGATTAGACTCTGGAGGAAAAATTCATGGAGGAAAACTAATCATAATAATTTGGATCCGAGACAAGAAACCAAAAAAAAAGACAGAAAATCATTGAGACATGAGAAATCATATCATGCAAATTAAAGTCGTATTAGGAACTTTTTCTGTTGTACAATACGTACAACGTACAACCAACGAAATACCAAAACCAAAATCAAATGCAGGTGTATATAACGTCTTTACTTTTTAGCTCCAGTGTATTATTACGAACTGTATGGGGGGATGTGGAAACCTGCGGAACTGGAATTACTTCATAGTATTTTCTAGTATATGTAGGTTCACTGATTGCGCATCGTGTTCTTTTTTTTATATTTCATTTTCGTATTTGTATTTTTGTAGATTCCAAATCCAACATGGAATACCAATTATAATAATAATAATCAGGTCAATGGATATTGAGAATGTGTACGCAAGCTGTGTGTTTGTGTGTGTGTATGAAGACCTTTAGTCTCATCAAGAAGGCGGACAGAAACTCTATATGTAGTTTTTTTTCTTTTGGAGGGGAAATGTGAGTATGTTTTTTTCGATCCATCTTGTAATGATAGGTTTCATTGGCGTATAAAAATGAGC
This sequence comes from Gisinianus flammeolus, assembly GCA_034699125.1. Lineage (NCBI taxonomy): Eukaryota > Metazoa > Arthropoda > Collembola > Symphypleona > Katiannidae > Gisinianus > Gisinianus flammeolus. The sequence goes on along the minus strand of JAIUND010000001.1, from coordinate 42,885 downwards.
GGTGAGTCCCACATGAGATTTGTCATGAAAAACCAGACAGACTTTCCTATACATCCTGTCATTTCTTAAGTCAACCCAGTAAGAAATGAAATGAACGAGTGAACCCCATATGAAATGTATAAGAATATATGAGAATGAGAATGAAGAGGATATATAGAAGAAGAAAAAAAACAAAAAAAAACTTGTAGCTCTCTCGTCTTTTACTCTTTGGACTCTTGCTCTTGCATATACTGTATACTGTATACACACTTTGTAATTTTATTTGCCCACGACCAATTGCTCCTAGAAAATTTTTGGGCACAACACACATACACAAGTACTTATTAACATGAATGACGTGGAAGGTTGTGTTTGTGTGTGGAGGGACTCTGTATGAAAAATTGACAGCATATTTTAGGTCAAGTTTTTAAAGCTAGACTTGCTGAAGGGGGAGGACTGAGAAAATTCAAAGATTATTAATGAATTTCTGACATCGTTGAGTCTCATATTCCACCGTTTATGTACAACTAACAACTTGAACTCTCTTTCCCTTCCAGCCACTCACAAAACTAAATTGTGATAAATTTCTTTCAAACTGTTCGTCTCTCCCTCTTGCTCAAACTTGAATTTTCTATACTCGTATGTTTGTGTATAGAAGTATTAGAAGTAGATTTTTAAAACATGATTCAAAACTTAATTCGACTCACCACACAGACAGAATACAAATATATATATATCGTATAATCGATGAAAATCGATTTAGGATTCAAAGATGAGAATCATAAGAATTGAAATTGAAATTAAAAAATCTTTACAGTAATTTAATTTGGAGTTTTTTTTGTCTGAATCCTAATTGAAAAAGTTGTAGGTCAGAAAAAAGTCTGTGCATGTGGATTCTTTTCGAGTCTGGAATATCGAATGGAGATTTTGTGAAGCTTCCTGTTCTCATTCTTATTCTTATATTCTGATACTCTGATACTGAAAAAAAAACTCTTGCAGTCGCTTGGGCAGAGTCAAGATGAAAAAAAAGCGGGCGGAAATGATAGACTTGTGTAAGGTGAGCTGTCATCTGAGGAGGAACGAGAAGGACGTTTCAGAGGAAAGTAATAAGGTATCTTTGCCTGTGACTTGAAAGTGAAAAATCGATGTTTTTACTGATTCCGAATAATCTTTTTCTTCCTCTTGACTTGGCAAAGGGGGAAGGACGGTCGGATTTTTTTCTTCGTCTTCTTCCAATGTCTGACTATGACTACACAGACTCACTTTTACTCATTCTCTCTCCCCTATACTCTGTACTTTATCTATCGATATTAAAGGTAGTTGGTCGTTGGTAGTCTCGTTCTCTTTCTCTCCATCATCAACATGATGAGGAGATGAGCCAAAAATTCAGTCAGATCAATTGAAGACCCATCATTTGAGATTGACAGTCTCAACCCAATCCCCATGAAAAATGAACAGAGAACTAAACCCGAGGAGACAAAGGGATTTCCAAACAATTATTTCCTACATTCTTTTCCTCCTTTCCACCTTAAATATTACCGATTACGAGGAGAAGCAACGGACTCATGGATTACAACCGTATCAAAATCAAACTGATGGACAAAGACGGAGGAGCCCAATTTCCACAATCAAAACTCTCAAATGTATCACAGTACAAGTTTGTGGATTTCATTCAGACAACCCAACTTTCATCATGCATTATGTATAGAAATATCCCTACCATTCTTTATTTGTTTTTCTCTAGAAGACTATGCAAAATATCTCGATTTCATCCATTGCCTTTATATATGTATCAAAATCCGGAATCCGGAGACTCAAGACTTCTGAAACAATTGAGGGCACACGTGCATGTATGTAAATATTATATAGATCGGAAATTGTTTCCAGTATAGCAGGAATTTAAAAGAGATGGTGAAAATTCCAGTGAAATCATTGGCCAAGGTTCTGTACAATTTTTGAAGGGATTATAGTCTTCACATGCTTTACCATGTACATACATTTCGTGAGCAAAGTCTCTCTCTCTCTCTCTCATTGAATGATAATAAAAGGAACAAGCTTGTGGAAAGTGAATGTGACGGTGATCGGTCGCGATACATCATAAAATGCTGTCACTACCAATACCAACCATCAACACCATCGCACACACACACACCATTGACATTTCTGTACGTACAATAAGTACATACAAAGTAAAGGCTCGCTTCTTTTTATTTTATATATTCCATTTTTTCTCCCTGTCGTCGTCCCTGCATATTTTGTATGGTTATATAGGCTATATATAGGTTATATAGGCAAAAGAAATATTGGATACGTACGATATATATTGAATAAACTACAGACTCCGACCTCGAACACTTTTTAGGTATGGTAAATATTCTATTTAAATTGAGAGAAAAAAAAGCTAAAGTTTTTTTCATCTCGCTGTTCGTCTTTGTACGATAGATATACCTCCAGTTTTTTTTTTGCAAGCGTGCTAAAATAACGTTGACTGTGATGATTTGATGTCTCTCTTATTCACCCATCAAAAAAATCACCGACACGTCTTTATTTACACATGCACTAGTCCCTTTTTTTCTGTCCATGACTCTGATAGATAGATTGCTAATAGATAGCTTTTCCCCACGACCCGGCCAAGAAAGAATGTTTATATATTTTGTGTCAATGTATGAAACCTATATACATATATATATATAGAATTGTATCGAGCAAACTCACTTTGTCATGTACTGCATTTTGTCTTCATTTCCATCATCCACGCCTAGTGATCACAAGACTAGGTGGCAACTTATTTCCGATGACCTGGACTTGACTAAAATTCCCTACATTTTCCCCTCATCCATACAAAGGAAACTTCTTGACTTGGAAATGAATCGATTCTAGAACGACAAACGAACATATTTTTAGCAGGAACTATTAAATATAATAAAATTTTCGGTCCGTGTGTTGTGTGTTAGCCATGAATTTGTTGCTGTAATTTTATTGTAATTCTTGTCGTATAGCTGTAGCTGTATTAAGTTTGATGTTAACTGAATTAAAAGTTCATTTAACTCCCCAAAAGTACAAGCGGGAAGGAAGTGCACAAGTAAAAGTAATGAATTTTTAAAGGGAAATTTTGTGTTGACTTGAGTTAAGACAGGCTTTTCCATAGTGTAAATAACGAAAACGAACAAGAGAACAACGAAAAAGGAAATAAAAAACAATAAAGTGCCAATTAGCTGAGAGTTTGAATGAAAAATCTACCAATTTTGTTTGTTCCTTGTTTCTTGTTCATGCTTCTCCCCTGAAGAAGAAAAAAATAGACCGTCAAGATATGAACTCAATTTCAATTCCAAAATATACAGATGGGCATTTACTCGCTAAAGAGAGGGAGAGAGAGTCCAATCTAAAATTTGCAAAGTACACATTGTGATATACATAAATGTACGTACAAGGGTGGAAATATGTACAAAATTTGGTACCCTTACGACTAGAGTTAGAAACTATACAGAGAGGAGATGAGAGAATTCCTGTTTTATTTCCACAGTGTAAGTTGGTAAGTGTTGGTAGATAATTTTTAGAGGAATATTAAAGGCATAATTTTACCCTCATGCTCTATGCACTTATGAATGGTTCATAAATAAAGGCAAGTGCGTACCAAAAAACCATTCTAGATGATTCTTTACATTGCCCAGTACAGAGTTCATACTATCGTATATACAAACACTCACATACACATACATACTTACACCTATTTTCCAGTGTTCATTTCCTTCCTTCCGTCCAATCTAAAGTTCTAGTTTTCTACTGACTCGCTCTCATTTTAAGAAAATCTAGTTCTCCATAGTCTAAACTCTTGACTCTGTGGATTCCAATCTCGGAGTCGAAACTGTGTGTGTGTGTGTGTCTGTAAACTCTATATTCTTGTCCGTAGTCCGTAGTTTGAGTCAATTAAAAGGAGGAAGAAAAAGTAGAAGGGTACAAAAGAGCTTCCAGCTTTTGTTTCATGTACAAAATGCTGGGGCTCGGAGAGGAACAGAATGAAAAACAAAATGAAAATTAGCTCATTTCTTTGTCTGCTGGGGATTCCTCTCCTGCTTTCCCTTCACCTATTTCTATTCCATTTCTCCTTATTTCATTTTATTTCTCAGTTCCCTCAACTCTCAACTTGGATTTTTACACTATGGCTTTTGGTTTTCATATTCGCTTACTTTTTCTCCATAAAAAATATACATGCCTTAAATACGAGTTTCATTTACTTTCTTTCAATATTTGATTGAAAATACTACGAATTTTTGGGGTTTTTTAGGTAGATAATTTACAGAATCTGTAATTTGGGATTCAAAAATGAGTAAAAATTGTTTCAAAATTCCAAGGTTTTTAAAGGGGGGAAATGACTTAAATAGCCAAAGAAAAAACGGCGGGAGTCAATTGCCGTTGCCACTGTTGCCAGTATATATATAGTAATATAGTACGAGTTCATTAATATCATTGGTAATGATACGCCAAATAATTATGTACCTTTGTCATCAGTTGAAGTTGAACTACAGAGGTTTTTATGGATGGCGAATGGGGAAAAGATCAGGCTAATAATAAATTCCGCTGTGGGTGGTTCAGGTGATGAAATATCAATACTCACACACCACACAGGTATATGATGATCCAGGAATTGAGCATTAGCATTATTTAGAAAATATCCAAATAGTCCATTTTTAATGTTGTTCCATGTAGTCGAGAGAGAGTAATCGCTAATGATTGTCAACGTCAACACGGAAAACTAGTTGGACTTCTATCTGATGACACTTCTATCTGATGACACTTAGCACTCCCCCAAAAAATGAACCATAAAAACCAAATACTGAAGAAGAAAAAAATGCAGACATCTTATTTTCTTTCCACTCTCTTTGAGTCTACTCCCGTGGAGAATAAATACAAAATAAAAATAGGAAACCAAGACATTTAAAATAGACTTTAGACTTTTGTGTGTTGAATAGTGTTGATGTTGCATTCCACCTCCACCATTTTTTCTTCTAATAGTAGAACAGCGCTAAGAATAGTTAGAATCAAACTCAAACTCAAATGGAAGTCTGAGAGTAAACCTAAGTCGACGTTGAAGTATACAATTACAATAATATGATCCGCGTCTCTCTCTCTCTCTCCTTTTCTATAGACCTAATTGCAGAGTACGGTGGAAAATAGAGACAGCTTTTTCCCCATAGGCTTACTCTTGCTCCATGGACAGCAAACAGTATAATAATAATGGCTGAATTCAAACGAATGGGAATAAGAATTCTCTGATCCCAATTTGAAATCCAATTCCGATTCGACTCTTTGTGTATACGTTTACAAACAGAGTGTATAGTAATAGGAAAACAAAAACAGATACAGGTATATAATGGGAGAATGGAAACCGCAGGTTGACGAAATTACAGGTTGTTGGTAAATTACACGGTTTTTACACGCAAAAAGAAAAAGAGTTGAGTTGGATTGGACCTCATGCGGAATGGAGTCGACGCCTTTTTTATCCTCCGCCTGCATGTTTTATTCTCATTCTCTCTCCATCCTAATCGCATTTTAATATTAACCTTAGTCCTCTGTCGAGTCGAGTCCGATAAAATGAAACAATTTTTTTCCCTCTTTTCGTTTCTGTGTCTTTCTCTCTCTCTCTTTCTCGTTCTCTCCGTGGTTTCCAATAAATGCTCGCATGAAAAATGTCTGTTCTGTCTTCAATTTACAATCTACATAGGTTTCCCTTGTACTCTCCAACTCTACACTACACTTTGCACCATGGTCGTCGTGAGTGTGTGTAACCTCTAGTTTTATCCTCATTCTCAATTTTTTCTCAAGACAAAAGCATAAAGTGTAAATACCGTGTAGTTATGTCAAGGAATCGCCCAATTTTCTTGGGGTGCATTTACCTTGCGGCTTCCCTCTGACTCTGAATCCATTTTTCCCATTCTGCATAAACTATATTATTATTTTGTGTATCTCCATATTCATTCCGACATTGTCGTCTCCCAGTTTTATTCTTATTATCACTAATTACAAAATAATCATGCTTATTTTTGCTATTGTTAAAATATCCAAATGGATTTCAAAACTCTTTACCGTGTATCTTACAAAAATAAAAAAACAAAATACAAAAAAAAGAAACGAAAGAAGGAATGTGGGGAAATTCTCAACCTATAAATTAAATCGACTGTAATTTTATTATAATCATACAGTTTTCGCTCGAGCTCAAGCTCTTTGACTTTGGTCTATGTGAACTCAAGGAAAAATGAGTATTTAGGTAGTCTGCAGTATTTATTTGTGTATGCCTGTACTCTGACTGTAGAGTTATGAGAGATTAGAAGAACATTATTACGATATTATGTGTACAAAAACTCTTATACGTTTTTCCTGTAGCGTCTTTACACATGTAGCGTCTATATACTCTACATTCAATTCAACACACACACGGGTTTTTCTTTAGTTGTCCTTGCTCGACGTAATAAGACGAACGGATTCAGTGAAGGGAAATGCAATATATATGTACAAGAATATATGTATACACGAGGAATTATGTAAACCAAACACATACAGTAGTCTGTAGTTGTATAGTAGCAGCAGTTTCACATTCGCGTATAAAAATATGGAAGGATGCATGTGCTGCCATAAAATATCTCAAAATATTGTCATATTATACAAGTTTCTCGTGTCACTTTCACATTGTATAAGAGAGAGATGGAAACCAAAAGTATATACGAACGGAAACCCGAGACCCGAAACTGAGAACCCCGAACTACAAGTACAAGTAGAACCAGAGAGAGAGAGAGAGAGAGAAGAGAGAACCCAAGCAGAGTTCTACATCTACATGTAGAAAATGCCGAAATGAGAAGCCAATCTCAATCTCACAAATAATAAAGAAGAACAAGAAGAGCCAAGTGTTGCACTTTGACAAAACATACAAGCATACAAACCATCTCTGTACATCTGTACAGTACCGTTAAGGGTCTAAGACTATACATCACCACATCATATTAAGAATCCCCGAATAGGAAATGGAAAATACAGAGGGAAATATTGTACACAGACACACGACGAAGGAAAAGACGGTTCATCCGAAACATACTGAAACGGGAAATATGTTTGCTCTTTGTTCCTGGTGAAATTAAATTCGTTCACAAGACGAGACAGAGTTGTTTTATATGTGTGTTTGTGTATGTGAACATTGTGGACGTATACGTGGAGGCCTAATTGACAAATAATTGTTGGGAACAAAACACATATTTTTCGCTAGCCTCCAGCTTTAGCTTGAGTATACAATCCAAAAACAAAAATGTGTAACTATACTAGACTCTGAACATCTCATGTGGTGGTAACGTCTCATCATCTGAGTTGTAGAAAATCTGGATGTGTATTGCGTTTGGCGGCTTCAAATGTACAATGCAGTTTTCCTATATTGTATTTTTTGTATTTTTCTACTGTATTCCCTTGCTTGGAGAGTCTAACACTAATTGTCAGAAGACAGAATCAAAATTACGATGGCGATAGTGGAAGTAGTACAAAAGTACAGTCAGATGGAGAAGAAGAGAAAGATGAAAAACTTTTGGTGTGTGAGTTTTGCTTACAGAAGGTTTTCAGACTTTAGATTAAATTGTAATTTCCCAAGTATTGTGTGATATGAAAGTATATGTGCGATTTACAGATTTCATTTTTTTTAAATGGACTGGATACTGCGGACATCTAGAGAAAAGTGAGATTTTTCTTTATTTGACATTTGATCCTACATGCAGTTTTTTTATTTTTTTGCTATTAATACTACTGTTTCTAATTCCTCACACTTGCTCCCGCGAGAGCAATAACAATAACTATGGAAATTAAGAGAAGAATCAATGAACAAAAAAGGAAATGTGAACACACTTGTTAGATTTTATAATGGTAAATCCCCTATTTTCCCCATAGAATATCATGGAAAATATAGGATTTCATGTCAAAAGAAGAGAAAAAAGATGGGTTGTATACATTTCCCATTTTTGTGCGTCTTGAGTCTTGAGATTTAAAGGGACAAAAGACATTGTACAGCGGAATATTGCTTCAGTATCACATCACGAAATCTTGAGAGTCTGGAATATGATTTCGTTTTCGTGGGTATCAGTCGGGGGAAGGAGTTTTTTTTTTTTGTCTTTTGTCTGGGGAGTAATATGGATGAGGCGAGAGAGTGAATCAATGCATAGAACTCATAAAAGGATTTATGTAAAATGCTTAGCATTTTAGAATATGTGACTTATGTGAGTCTAAGTGGAATATTTATGCGAGGAGTAGCCAAAGATCATGAGGAAGAAGTGCACATATTGCTTGAGAGTTTCTTCTCTCTTTCTCTCTCTTCACTTGACTCTAGTTTTGGGAAATGACGTACTTGGTAGTACCATATGTCGTTATATGCTAACGACGCTCTGAACAAGAGACAGGAATCACCTATTTGTAATCCTTTCTCTCTCTCTCTCTCTCTCTCTGATTCTACCAAATGTGTTCTTTCCGCGCTCCAACACTCTACTACAGTAAAATCTACATGTGTATGTACATCCACACACACTCTTTCTCTTTCTCTCTCTCTCTCTCTCTCTCACCCAAATAGTTTCAGTTTCAGTTACACTTGCAGGCCGTTTCAGTTTCGTTGAAAGTTGAGTTGAGAGTCGTCGCCTTCTTCTTGGTTTTCATTTTCCTTCTCACTGGTTGTAGTCATCGTAGTCTCGTATTCGTCGGAAGACTGGAAAGGCTATCGTTAACTCATACATACAAATCCACAAAGAAAATCTCTTTGGAGCTAGTCTGAATATTTCTTATTGCCATTCTTATTCTCATTCTTACGACTTTTGAGTCTCTTTCTCTGTCTCTTTCTCTCTCTCTCTTTTTCTTTCCCTCTCAGCCGGTTAAATTCCCTATGTATCACTTACATAATATTTTTCCCTGTGAAAACTCTTTCCTCTCTTTTCTCTCTCTCTCTCTCTGTTTTATTCCTTGCTTATGGATTCTTCATGAGTTTACGTCATACATCATTTTGGATCGAGAAATAGAGAGAGAGAGAGAGAGAGAGAGAGAGAGAGAGAGAGAGAGAGAGAGAGAGAGAGTAAAAAGAGCTCAAGGGAAAATCCAGTCGTCCTGCTCAGGCGGTCGAATTAATTCTCTTGCTAGTTTCGTATAAAATTTAGACAAATACATTTTGATTGTGATTTACAACGTACAACTCACAACTTGGTTCGCCTCCTCCTCAAACAACTGAAAACGGTGTGCACACATTTTAATTACACAATCAAAGTGGACAAAAAGTTGAATTTCATTTTAATTTGTATTTAAGAATGAGTTTAATTCTGATTTAAAATATGAACAATGTATGAATTTACTCGTTGATTATAGTTATTAAAAAATGTGTGTAATTTTTGGCCAACTACGCTTTGTAGAGAAAGAGAGCGAGAGAGAGAAGGGTTTTTGTCCATGAGGATGTTGGAGGGAAATGAAGCTCTCAACAAATTGAATAACAAAATGAAGATAGATAAAAGAAATGAGACGAGGTTCATTTTTAAATATTCATTTGGGAGAGAGAGAGAATGAGAGAGAGAGAGAGACTCTGAGAAATCTCTATTACTTACATTAAACGTTCTTTATGAACTACTAAGGTGCCTTATCTTTGCCATCAAGTGAGCATAAGAAAGCTATTAGATCTCGTTGACTCCTTCATTTCTATGCGAGTTTCATGCAGATGATGTTATTTGGTAATCAAGTTTTCCAAGTGTGGACTTGGAAAGAGGCAAAGAGTCTCTAATTAGCCATTTTTTCACCCCTTCCTGGCCTCAATTGAAACTGATTAAATCAAAGTATGGATTAAAACTCTATTCGTACAATCCTAAATGTAGTCCCTTTGTGTACGTAAATTTAAACATACTTTCACATACACATATGTGCATATACACATATAATATGTAGACTCATCTGATTGGGTACAGAAAACGTTCATTTGTGGATTTCAAGTATCCAGAATTTTTTCTTGCCTGTTTTCTTTATGAACAAAAGCTTAAATATTCTTTTAATGTCTCCTGTAGATTCACTTTGCTTATCCCCAATTTCCGCAACTAGAATTACCTAAAGTTAATCTTGAAAAAAAGTTTCAAGGATTTCCATTTTCACAAATTGCCCAAAATCCTTTCTCTTTCCCCCCTCCCGAAATCTCAGCATTTTAATCCAATACGGAGGAAGTGAGTATGAGACATTTTAATGGTGTAAAATTAAAGAGGATGATAGTTGATAGTGAGAGGGAAAAGAATAGCTGAGAATAAATATAATCCGTAATAATTTTGACTTGATGATGATATTGAATGAAATTTTGATAAAAATGCATAAAAGTCAGTTGGTAATTTTGAATATTGCATCGCATATATATATATATATATATATATATATATTTACTTGGTGTGGGAATGAGGGGGGAGTCGCCTGCACTGTATAGTATAGTAGTAGTGTGAGTAGTGTGTGGATTCAGGATGAGATTTCCTGGTGAAGGAGCAAGATGAAAGAAGGAAGGAATGAACAGCACTGGAGGGATCATGTACTCAATGTACTGTAATTAAATTGATAGACTGTATAATTGGCCAGTAGGGGGCTAAGTGAGCCCTGGGGTTTAGTCGTCCAATCCAATCTAAAAACCTTCCAAATTTCAAGACGCCGTCCAAGAAACAACACACACGCACACCTTCAACCGTATCGTATGTACATACAATGGTATGAAACCTTAACAACAACAGCCCTTGTGTATGCACATTGCATATACATAGTCAACTTGTGTCCTTCTACAATCGATCTTACGCTTACGTTAGTTTTGTATCAGATTATTTCGTTCCAGTACAAAAATACGAAAGGCATGGACGCTCAGTTCAATTTAAATGCATATCCTTCATTTAAGTCAATAATTTATGCCTTTTGTATAAATAAGATAATTTAAATAGTTTAATGAATTTTTCTTGGGTTTTTTTCACTTTTCACTCGTTCACAAGTGACAAGACAAACTAATTTTTTCTTGTTGGTGAAACTGCTCGCCCCCTGACCAATGTTGTGTGAAGGAAACAAAACTAGAGAGAGAGAAGGAGAGAGAGATAGATAAGATGAGTAAATCCATGTAAAGGTTTCGGTTCATGCTCATGTCGATCCTGAATCCAGGAATCCAAGGATGGCGAAAGAAAAAAAATACACACAGCAGAGTATGAGAAGAGAAAAATAGAAAAAAAAATTGACTTGATAGATACTCGGAAGAAAGCGGAAAACGATAGGACGTGGAGATGGGAAAGATACGAGTTTCTGAATACGGATTCGGATTTTCAGAGAGAGAGAGAGAAAGATATAAAGATAGAAAGATAGAGTTAGAGAGAAAGAAAAACAGAAAGAGAGAACAGACGAGAAGATGATGAAAAAACGAGGAGACCGGGGGAAAAGTCACAGCAAAAGTCTGATGCGTCAAGTGGAAGTGATTGACATGTAACGACAACGACAAAACCTCTCAGCCTAATAGTGATTTATTGTAACGCGAATGGTCAAGATCACTGACCACGGAGTCCCAAGAATCCATACACACAAAAAAGAAACCTTGTCCACCGGGACTTTTGAACTCTTTTCCTCTGACTACTATATCTTGAACTTTATCCCTTTTCTCCACTAAAATCCACTCTATTACTAGAACCAACAACTATTACTTCACTCATATAGTTCCATAGTCTCTCAGACGACTCAATCCTCCCACTACTTTGTCCTTTGATTCTATCTGTACATTTCCCATGAATTCACACCATAGTTCTTTTTGTTTGTGTGCTTTATGCATGTGGATTTCAATTTCAAAACAATGCGAATTCCCCCCATTCATTTCAGGTTGAAAAATTTGAGCTCTTCTCCGCTGTGCAGTATACACATTTATGAAAATGCACAATAATTCCGCATTCATAATCTGAATTTCTAAATGTCTGAATAACCAAAAACCATGTAATAAAGATTTCCGTACACTTCTCAAGGGTTCTATGTACAATTTCTTCATTGTGTACACTGTACGTACAGAGACAGACACAGACCAAAGATATTTGTGTGTAATAAATCTAAAATGTTGGCCAAGAGGGGAGTTGCCGTTGATAAGTTGGTGGTGTGAGTTCTAGTACGAGTATATTTTGCCATTTGCCATTTGCATTCGCCTTTTCCCTTTACTAGAAGTATCCTCATCCAACTCTAAACTCGAACACTAATCGTAAATCTAGAATATTTAAGACGGTGACTTGTGCATGAATTGAGGATTGGGGGTATTAAATGAAAGGAATTTTGTCACAGTATAGAATATCTGTAGTCTGTATTACTCTGTATATTCAAGATTTTAAATGTGTGCATGAGTTGCCTGTGTGTGTGTCGGTATGTATCGTATGTGTAGTGTGTACACACATAATTTTCATTGGGCCTTTACACTCCCTCCGCCTTCCTCTTCTTCTTCTTCCTCTCTGTATTCTACTACTAGGTATGTCTACTTGTATGCTGTACTTTTGGTTTTTTGGTGTTAGTTCGTCTTCCTTGTCTCTCTCTCTCTCTCTCTTTCATCCTTCCTTATTATACGACAACGACAAGAATAGAAAGTTAAAGGCAGAGGCAAAAAGCTTGTCACAAGACTTTTATATCAAAGAAGACACATGGAAACTAATAGTATGCAGGAGAGAGAGAGACAGAGAGGGAGAGAGAGAGAGAGGAATGATATCTCTAGTTCAGAACCCCATTACAAACATCAAGGTACTTATGTATACATTTTCAAGATAAAAGTGGTGTGAGTGACTCTCTGTAGAAACTATACAGTGTGTAAAACGTAAAAGGTTCCCTTACTATTCTTCTCTCTCTTCCTCTCTCTCTCTCTCTCTCTCTTTCTGCTCCTGAGTCAAAATACATATAGAAAAACGACGACGGTGGGAAACTATGTGCGTTTTGACTATATGATGGAAAAAGGAGACGAAGAAGAAGAAGGAGACGACGACGACTACATTTACATTACATTACATTGCGTTCCATTGCATTGCTTTCAGCTTATGGCTAAAAATCGACTCTATAAATTTATTACATCACGGTCGAGTGCATTCATTGTTTCCGACGACGACGAAAAGTCCCGAGCGCCAAAAACGTCATCTCGCTCTCTCGCTCTCACTCTTTCATATATGCACAAATAGTTAAACTCTCCGGAATCTATGGCTTCATTCAATATGCACACAAACGAGAAAACGAAAGGCTTTTTCATAAGAAACCTTCCTCCACTCATATTGATACAGTAAATTTGATAGATATACAAGCAAAACTAAAGGACAAAGTCAACGAAAGCTCGGTGTGGGTGATCTACATACTAAATATACGTATGCGTAAATTTGTGTGTGTGTGTGTGTGTAGACTTTCATTTTCATTCCCTTTCTATCAACTTGCTGGGTTGTGAAAGCGGAGTTGTCTGTGTGTGTGTGCGGGATCTCTGAGAAGACTTGAGCCCGGAAAGAGTAGACTTGAAAACCTATACCTTACAACTCTGTATAAATCCAATGTGAATGTAAAAGTAAAATTCAAAATGTGACTGGATTTAGTATTAGCTGAAGCTCTCAACTCAACCGATGAAGTTCGTAACCAAACCAAGAACCAACCCCTCGGAGCAATCCCGGTAGACACACCACGATTATCCGTCCTTCAATCAATTGTTTACCTTTTCTCTTTCTCTTTCTCTTTTTCTTCTCCCCGTTCAAAGAAAACACGAGAAAATTCAATGAAACATCTGAGTTCAGACGAAAATGAGCTCTTTTTATTTAGGAGATTTTAAGTTCAAATTTAGAAGATTTTAAGTTGAAATTTTTGAGAGTTTGAGTAAAAAGTATGATGAGAGCGATGAATAGTATGAATATTTTGATTTATACAGACGACGAGAGTTACAGTGAACTAATGAATAAAATATTCATAGTTTATTTGCGATGTTCCGTTTTGTATTTATAGTATTTAAATTTGACTCGGGATCCTCAATTGAATTTAAAATTTACAATGTGGATTCACAGTTTAGATTAAAAATAAACCAAAGTCTGTGGCCGGCGAGCAAAAGAGCTTTTTCAACATTCAAAACAGTCTACCGAAAAATCGAATGCAAAGGTTTCAAGGCGTGAAATTAATTTTTAATTTGATATGCTCGTTCAATTGTGGCTGCAGCGAAACGCTCACATTTGTTTTTCTCGATCTCGTGCTTTACTTGCTTGGTTGGAAAAAAATTAGAAACATTAGAAGCAGTAACTCCCAACATAGACCAACAACCCACAGCCAACAAAAGTCTTCACCCAATGTAATAGTTTAAATTTTGAGTCAGAAAGCTAACCGCGAGCATGGTTGTGGAACAGTTTACTTGATTTATTACAGAATTACAACAGTGTACAACACCAATAAATATTATAACAGTTAGTCTGATAAAGAAATTATTTTCATTAATACTCAAGTTATCATTTCTATTTTTTTTATCCATTACCGCATCATTTATTTATTTGCTTAACGCTGATTTAACAAAAGTAAATAGCAAATAGAGTAAAACCGTGAACTAAAGAAAAACTTTCACCATCATCCATGTTGTATTTTTTGCATGGTGACTTGTTTGGGGTACAGATTTTTGTTGCAAATAAACTCTAATGGAAATCTCTGCATGAAATGAGGAAACCGTAAACAGTGTGTGTGTGTTTGTCCTCTTAATTTAGTGAATTGGAGTTGTGTGTGAGAGGGAAACAGGAAGAAAATCGGAGTAATTTCGTGGGACAGTTCATTTAAATTAGGATTTTCCAAGGGATGAGTTTAAAAAGCGATAGCCAATAAAAGCGTGCTGGCGTAAAAGACTGGAGAAGAAAACTAAATCGAATGTATATTATAATGAGACGGAGTGCGAGAGAGAGAGAGAGAGAGATGGAGAGAGAGAAAGAGAGGAGTTCAATTCATGATTAAGATGCAATGAGTGTTCCACTATTGGTTTTGGTTATGGTAATCAGTCCACACACATACACAGAGAGAATCCCACAGTGGTATCAATGTGCCTACATTCTACACGATGTTTCCCCATCTTTTTTTTTGTAGATTGTGGATGGTGGCAAAAATAATACAGCTTGTATGTATGTCACTATAGAATTTTACTATGTAGACACCTTCATGTAAAATTGTTCCCAGTCTCTCTCTTTCTCTCTCTCTCTCTCTCTCTGTCTATTATGCATAAAACTTATTAAAAGCTACCACACACTTGTCGAAAGTTTTTGCGTAACCATTAAGTTAACTAGTAGTAAAATGCATGATAACTTTTAACAAGGAGCCATAAGGCTTTCACGACATTAACTCTCTCACTGTGTGTCCTCTGTAGTATTATGCAATGTATCATTTTTTTCTCTACTGCCCATAATGAAATATGAATATGCACACGACTAGAGAGAAAAAAGGTTTTTTCTTTCTACTAGTTTTACTGGGCACGAAACGTGGTTTGAATTCACAAAAACTAAACAAAAAAAAGTTGGTAAAGCTACTGAAACGTTCAATATTTTATGGTTGATATTGCTATTGTGGATTTTTCTATTTGTCTCTTTTAAAACCAACACTTCCAATTCCAACTCCAACGTTGACGATCAGTTGGTATTCCTGACTGGATGAAATACAAAATTTCACAAAATACAAATATGAAGCGGATTTTTGCTTATTTCCTGAGAATTTTAGAATAGAATTGGAGAATCTGTAGACAATTCTGATCATTAAGCTTTGGTGTCTTTAGTATTATTTCCGTCATTTGACATCTGACTCTGACTTGGTCCAAAATAAAAGGATGTAAATAAAAAGATGTGTGTGGGTATAGGAAATAAAAAGTATTGGATTTTTTCCTCCAGACCCCCCAGAAGGTTAGCAATAATTTATCAATTAGAAGCTCCTTATTGGTTATACTGGCCCCATTAAGACTATTGTATTAACAAAGTTTCATTTCCTCTCTCTTCTTTGTTTTTAATGATTATTATTAATTGTGGAAATGGTTTTTGAGTTATAAAAATTCTCACAGTTCCCTTGCTTGCTTACTTGGTGGTTGGATGGGGACAGCCTTTCTCGGCCTCTTTCTTCCTTTCCTCTGGTTTGATTGGGTTTGTATTTGTACCACACACAAACACACACACACACACACACACACCATCATGCACATCATCGTCCTCAAACAATAAAAACTGGATGGAAACTACCGTGAAACCATTTCATTTAAGTGGCTTATTCTTTCCTTTCCCCTCTTACGTGTAAATTGCGAAAAAAGAGGGAATAAAAAATAGAGTATTTTATGTCACATCACTAAATTTAGTCATATGTGTGTATCGATGATAGACCATTATTTTTATATTATATTATTATTATCATTTGGACTCTATATTCTTCATGTATCTCTAAACATATAGGAGAAATATATTAAAGCCTCTACACAAACTATAGTCTACACTCTACATTTTACTCGTCTTATTTATTTTTTCTACACATTCTCTCATTCCACACGTACAACTTTTCTATATAATAATATTACTTATTTACTTCGTACTGAATTCTGTGCAACCAAGTAAACTTGCGTCCAAAACTAAGGCTAAAACCAAGTGCACACAATACAAATATATACATATACATTTGAAGGGTTGAAGATTTGTCTCTCTCTTGACTTTGGTTATATAGTATTATATACGATTGCGAATGGGTGCCTACAGACATTTCAGCCCCAGTCAACAACATACATACATATGATTTCTGGTTAGAGAAAACACAGAGAGAGAGAAATTTTGTGTGGAGTAAAGTGTGTGTGTGTGTGTGTAGGATTGGTGGGGGGAACTCGACATGGAATCCACGTGATGTGATCGCTTCCAAGTTGAACTGAACCCAACTCTCAACAGCTTTGAAAAAAGAAAAGACTTGTACAGCTCAAGCAAGCCCCGGAGTCTCATCATCAATTTTGCTTGCGCTCCACAACCAACCGCCGCCGCGGCTCTCTTACCACGCGAGTCTGAAAACTCTCAATCCGCACACACACACACACACACACAGACAACCCTCAAACTAACTATCTAACTTTAGGAAGAAAAACTTAAAAGTGATTCCATTCAAACTAAAAACGTTCATTCACGTCCCACATTCTACATCTTGAACACACACATCCTTGACTCATCCTCACAAAAATTATCTAGTTCTTCTCTTCTTGTTCCCCGCACACGCAAACACACACACATATATATACATACACGCTTCCACCACCCCACATTGTGCCCAACAACAAACCCACTTGGAATTGCGAAGCCCAGCTTTACTTTGTACGATTACCATACTAATTATTGTAATGGTGATTGATTTTGAGATGTAAACAATCCAGTCCACTTAAAAAACGAGGAAATCAATAAAGAACCTTGACATTTTTCTGTGTTAGGAAAATTAACTAGACATTTTTAATAAGTAACACATCAAGTTGTTATCAACATTGATATTGATATCGAAAATAAGGAAAAAACAAACTTTACTTAAAAGCCCAAGACTGGACCCATCAAAAATTTTTTTGGGAATTGGGAAGAATTACGAATGAAAAAAAAAAAAAAATTTGCAAAGGGACATGAAATGAGGAAAGGAAAATTACTCGTATACATTTGCAAGACCTGTCCATGCAGATTGTGAGTAAGAAGCCAGTTTATTGAGTTGAGCCAAAACAGCCTAAACAACGAGAACAACAACACATCTGATTTGAATATTGTAGAAAGGAAACTCGATGTCTCTCTGCCTCTCTACAGTGTTGTTTGTGTAGAGAATCGACTGTCGTCTGTGAGTGAGTGTAAAGTCAAGTAAAGTAATACATTTGTACGAAGGATTGTCAAGATTTGTAAGTGTGTAGAGTGAGGGAACAAAGTATAGAAAAGGAACAAAAGAAGTTAGCAAGACGAATTCGTCGACAGTTAGTTCCATTCAAGAGTCGTAACGTGATGTGATGATGAGACAAGTCTTTAAATAGATACTTTTGAGCGGTGTTAACACACACACACAAATACAAAGTCACAAGCAAAATATGTACAATTCAAGTTAGAAGGGATTTTTTTAAGGGAGGAAAAGTTGAACAAGTTGGAATTGTAGAAAAGTTAAATACCAAGGTGCAAAAGAGTCGGTTCCCTCGTCAGTCTGTCTGTCTCATCTGTACAGAAAAACCAGAAGAAATCCCAATTGCATTTCATCAAGAAGTGTTGAAAAGGTACACACACTCGCAAGTACATACTTTTTCCTTGTACACTCCAATCCAAAAAACTCAAAGCAAAGGAAAAGGAGGATAAGAGATGCGTATAGGTATATTCCAGAGGACAAGAGTGAGTGTGTGAGTGAGAGGACAAACAATAATCGGGGGGTAGGTAAATCAAGTTGAAATAAAATAAAAAGGAAGAGGAAAAAAACCTGTGAATTTGGGAATCAAGTTGGAATTTTAAAGAGGAGGAAAAAAAACTATAGAGTTTAGAGTTTAATAGTCACAAGTGAAGAAGGGACACTCGGCTCACAAATGTCGACCCACGTCGCATTTTATGACATTGTATTTGATTGTAAGCTGTCAATTTGAAGGAAAACTTGCTGCTACTGTGAAAAAAAAACTAACGATTTACGGTTTGGAACAAAAGGAAATTTGCAACTTCTTTAACACACACATGATTGGCAACTACTTGGTCAGTTAGATTTATTGGATGTTGAGGCAGACACCAGTTTTCATACTACAAAACGTGCACACAAACACACTGTTGTACACAACTACACAACACACACACCTGCCGTACATCACATCACATCCCATCACATCAAAAGCAAACCCTTGCTTGGAAAATCTTCACTCTTCTCCACTTGTCCAACATATTACAACTTTTCATCACTCGCATAATATTCAAAGGAGCAAAAACATTTTATACAAAAAAAAAAAGTTGGTATCATAACAAGAGAGTGAGAGAGAGGAACTAAAGAGCCAGTTACAATAAATGAACAAGAAGAAGAAGACGACTACTTTGACGTGTATCTCAAAAATCCACTAGCTTCTATACCCAACTAACTCAATACCTACAACATACCTATGCAAATTTGGTTGAGTGCCGACGGATAGACGTCAGGAGTCAGGTAGTAATTCACAGCGTGAAAACTTCATTTGGTCTTCATCGAGAGACTCCTGCAGTTCCTCAAGAAGAAGTGAAAATGTCATTGAGCCGACGATAAATAATAAGCGAACAAAGACATAAAAGTCAAACTGAATGTGCTTGTGACTTTCGCCAAACCAAGTTTTTCTTCTCTCTCTCTCTCTCTCTCTCTCTCTCTCTCTCTCTCTCTCTCTATCCCTTCTCTTCTCTTCAATTCTCTTCTCTTCTCTTCAATTCCCTTCTCTATCCATTCCCTACAAAGAATCTATATATCATTATTATTATTACATATGTATTCTCAGACTCTCTTTTTCCTCTTTCTTTTGGTCCGTTTTGAGTTTGAGTGTCGAAGACAGACCAAATGCATTCTTATGGGAAGAGACCTGGACTGCGTAGGGAAACGTAAGAAATGGACCTGCAACATGTGGCAGATATAGTTACTACATTACTATTACGACAAGAAGGAAAACGACGGGGACGACGACGACTTTCCGTACAGGAGTACTTTTTCTCTTATCCGAATCTCAATTCTCAGAGTCCCGAGTCCAAGCCCAATTCTTTCAACATGAGCAAGTACATAGATATAGACATCGTGTGGGCTAGATGTTTGCGATAGTGATAGTAGTGATAGGGGGAAAGGGAAAAAGAAAAGAGTCGTCAGTGTGAGTGTGTTTGGTGTATGTATATATATACGATAATAGTATAATACACAAACTGGAACCGGCTTCATATTTTTGCACTTGTTCTTTTCCTCTCGTTCTCTCAATTCGTCCAAGCTTGTGCTGTGTCAAGGATGCTTGAAATGGGATATGAATGGCTGAAGACGGACTCACCATGTTCACTACCTAATAGTTTTCAAAGTGTTGACACAATTGAACCGATTGTGTGACGTAAAGGATTGCTTGGTCAGTGATTCATCGACCAGGGGATCACACAAGAAGAAAAGAAGACGAGGAAGAGGAGAAAACGGGAAAGAGGAAGGAAGCATCACAAAACATATAATAAAAATATCTTGTGTGTGGGAGAAAGTATTTCCACATCCCAATTCATATTGCATTACACATACATGAATTTCATGACCCATAATAAAAAATAACTACAACTTTCTTGAGTAAACTGAAGATAAAAAAAGAGTGTGTAAAATGTGTACAGACTCAAAGAAGATCAAATGAAATAATTACACGTGATAACTTACATTTAAATTCGTGCTACATACACACATGCTGTCTGTCCTGACATAGTATAATTTGAGATAATTGAGAGGAATCAAAACTCAAATCAACTCAAGTTAAAGTTCAAGTAAAGTGAACCAGCTGTAAACCCTTTTTGTGGTGTTTGTGGTGTAGAGACAGAAGGAAGAGAGAGGAATTGTTAAATAGTTGAGGGAAAGAATACATAGTCAAGATGATTGACAGAGTTTCACCCTGTTGGACACGAAATATCAACTTGAGTAATCCCTCGCATAATAATAATGGACTATCGCAGAACATGAATTCCAGTCCGGGCTCCTCATCCGTCCTCACGATGGAGAGTTTGGACTCTCTCGAAGGGTTTGAATCCGAGTCGGGCTTCATAGCCAGTCGACCCTGCATGGCTGAAATTCTTAGTGGTGGGAATGGAGGACAACAAGGGAATTCTTTAGTGAGTGTGAGTGGCGGTCATTTGACACCTCTCTCATTAAGTCATTCCACAGCTCTTCATCCTCATATGAGTCCGAGTCATCACGAGTCCACTCCCTCCACCCCACCCAATAATCTCAACAATAATATGGCCTACGGAGGGAGTAATGGGAGAGTCAATGCTGTGAGTGGCGGGAGTCTCAGTGACATGGTCGTTGTAGACCAACGAGTGCTCGGAGCTTCGGGTACGAATGTCAATGTGCCTGAGTACCCATGGATGAAAGAGAAGAAAACCACTCGGAAAAATAGTCATCAAGGAAACAGTAAGTTTTCATATTCTTTTCTAACAATAACAATAAGTTATCTAGTATAGAGTATAGACAAACACATCAAAACTCTCTTCCAAATCCCATACGCAAAATTCTGCTTTTTATCATAGTCATTTTTCATATACAAAGTCAAAATTAGTCAAAATTAGCGTAGAAGATAATAAAATGATAAAGGTGACAGACCACCAAGTTTCAATCGTGTATACAGTTTTAGACTTGGTAACTCCCCCAATTGTGAGGCCATAAATTATCGTGAGCAGAGAGAGAGAGAGAGAGAGTGAGAGAGAGAGAGGAAATCCAACGAGATTGAACGAGAAGAACATGAGTAGGAGAAGAAAAGACGAGAAGGAAAAAAACCACTTTATTATACTTCTCGCTATTATTTGTATATGGAAAATATTTGGACAGTAAACCATAGTCGAACAACCAACCTGTCACATAAAGTAGAAAAAACCGTCTACCGACAATTAATCCTCTAAACAAGTTTTCTGTTCCCCTGTAGTTTTGTATTTGTATAGTTGATGTATGTAGTTGTTAGTTTTGTAGTTTTGTACTACCGTGTTGGTTTTTGTTCATTCCTCCTCTTCGTTCTATATTACACTTCTATCTTTTCTCTCTCTTTCCTTCTTCACCCCAACACTCTTTGACTTCCACCAAATCACATTTACAATCACCGGCCACGGCTACTACTACAGCTTGACCATTGACTATAAACTGACAAGTGGTACACACACACATACGCACACACATTCACATACAACACAACACTCAAACAATGAGGATTGACAATTGAGACGGACACGAGTCGAACAGTATGCAGAGCAATTTAACTTTTGAAAAGTGCTTTCTTGTGTACGCACAATAACTCATAAATAATCTCCCTATCTGGTTCTGAATTTTTTGACTAATATATTAGCGTGTGTGTGTCGGGGCGGGCGACCCTTTCAATG
This sequence comes from Gisinianus flammeolus, assembly GCA_034699125.1. Classification (NCBI taxonomy): domain Eukaryota; kingdom Metazoa; phylum Arthropoda; class Collembola; order Symphypleona; family Katiannidae; genus Gisinianus; species Gisinianus flammeolus. The sequence goes on along the minus strand of JAIUND010000001.1, from coordinate 20,839 downwards.
TCTCCATGTATTTCCTCTGTATGTGTGTGTGTGTGTGTGTGTAGTTGGACTGAAGACGTCTGCCACTCTTTGAGCATTTTATTTATTTTGGATTATTTACATATGGGAAATATGAAACTTTATATCGTCTCTCTATCATAATAAGTCAAATATCTATGTGTGTGCGTGTGTGTGTGTAGTGAGTATGAACCATCGATACCGGTTACCGGTCCTCTCATGTCTGTATACAGATATTCAATTTTTTGAACATCCAAATACACTTTCATTGTATTGTTTGGTATTGTTCACGCTTTGAGGTTTTAGTCTTCATGTACTTCTTATTCATACAGATATTATTTATATTTTATACTATACATATCGAACACACATGAACTCCCATCTGTATACATTTCAAACGTACTTTATAGTGTAGTACTTTAATAGCTCCTGTATAAAATTTTATTTGAATTCTTTCTTTCTCTCTCACTCACTCACTCACTCACACACTCACTCGATTCTGTATCTGCTTCCTCTCTATACAGTCAGCGTTTTATATTTCATTTCTCACTTTGATTTATGACTTATGACTGTAAATATCGTTTCCCAACTGTGTAAATCAAAATAGACTCTGAGTGGGCTATTGATTTTTGATATGTAGATACGCTTGCTTCGTGTGTAAATTTCCATATTTTGTTGTCGTGATTTGTTTCAATTTCAATTGTGATTGAATTGAAGTCCGTTTGTGGGTTGGGACTATTTATTTATTTACATTTTCTACATTCTACGGAATTTTCATGCATTCCTATGGATTGTGAGTGTCAATTGGTGGGCTTGGAGTAGTGTAAAGGTAAAATGTCGAATGATGTGATGTCTGCATTAGCTTAAATTTATACATATCAATTTGAATTTGAATTTAATTTGTGTTTTTTAACACTTGATTGAATTCGTCTAGAGTTTCAAACTTATCGTTAGACAGGTGATTCAAAATGCTTCTCCCCTTACAACTGTACAGGGACTGTGACTGTGTAGACAGTTGAGATGAGTAAAAGGACACCCTTTACGGTTTTTTAAAAGTATAAACTATCGATGACTGCAAGAGGGATAAATTACAAAGATTCAAAAAGATGATATAAAGTGTAGCGTGGAATTAAATGAATTGAATACAAGGGATTGAACATTTCACAGTATGCGCATCAGACGTGTGTAGATAGCTAGATAAATGTGGAGAAACATACAGGGAGCTCACATGAGATGGTAAATAAAACAAACGAAAACTGAAAGTCATGATCGGGAATTTTCGCTCTCTCTCCCTCTCTCTCTCTCTCTCTGTGTCTATCTCTGACTGTATGTAGTATGTACAGTCTCTGCACTCTACACACTGGGAAAGACCATTGAATTCATGGAGATCACTCAGCGGCCGAATTGTGTGACAACTGCAGATACGATACGATTGGGATTCGGGGTTTTTGGACAAGAACTCCTGATGTGATCTTTTAACCCGGTTGCCTCCGTCGACGTCTGTGTGTGAAATACATATAGAAAAGAGTGCGTACAATGTGCTGCTCTAGTCTTACGAGAGAGTTTAGACGAGAGACGGGCAGGCAGGCAGGCAAGCAGGGATAGGAAATAGGAAAGGATGGAAGCACTTAGACAGACCAGATCTGAACTGAAGTCTAGTGATTGATGAGTCCTGAAATTCGGATATCTTCCAACTATGACTTTTACGCACATCATGCTCAAAAAACCTTTCATTGGGAAAGATACAGAGTGGAAACTACACATCGTACACACATTACGCACACACATTCATGTACTCTTCAGCTATATCTGTAACAGATATAGAGTTTTGCACACATATGTATCCATTGTACTGTAGACAGTTTGCCTGTAAATTGTTGGTACATTGTCAGTACATTTCTTTATGTATCGGCAAAGCACTGTGAATTCCTAACCAAACGTTCTATTCTACTACCTGAATACGATATATTTAATAGATCGACGGCGTGCAGAAACTTTGTATTTGTATTAGAACAAGATTAAAACTGGTCAATTTATTAATGTAATCGGTGAGAGAAAATTAACAAATGTTTTCTGTTTTTGTGTGTATTTATTTGGGACAAGTAGCAGAGATAAGGAAACTTTAGAAATTGGAAAGAGAAAACAAAAAGCGAGTTAATTTTATTGGAGAGTCTATTTGCATTGGATCGGTTGTTGGTATTTTGGTATGTTTTGGACTACGGATAAATGAAGTAAGTATTTTGTGTGGATCTATGGATTCAAAGTGTGAGTGTGACTGCGAGGGTATAAAAGTCCCAAACGTTCCGACTGTCGAATAGAAAACTGACCCTTTTCACAAATGATAGAGTCGAGACAAAAGGAACCGTCCAACAAATTGTTAACGCTACCATTTCACCTAAGCTCCTCACTCCCATCGTTCCAAATCAATAGTCACACAATGGGTAGAGAGGAGCGCAATAACATCTTTAGCTATTTGTTTGAGGTCATACAAAAACACATGCATTACATACACACATGAAATCAGCTGCGAATCTTCTTTACGAGTCTTCATACAGCTATATGGCTGAAAGGGAAGACCAATTGATCATTTTTCTGCGTCTACCGTCTACAGTCTACACATTCACTATGTGTATTTGTAAATTTGTAAGGGAGAACATGTCTAGTCATCTATCAACACGTTCCACGTGGCCTTTCATTCATTGTGTTTAACCATTACTGTTTATTCATGGGCTCGTTCCATCTTATTCTCTACAAAAATTACTTATTGATTCATTTGTACCATTTTTTTTATCGTCCAACAGACTCCTCTGTCTCCCATTTAAATTTACTATAAAGTTTCCACGAATAATTCCATCCTGCTCATTCAGCTACTAGTGTTACTACCGATAAAACAACAAAATTTCATTACTTAAAGTCCTTTAAATTTAAGAAAATTTTGTATTAACGATTCAAATCCAGCAAAGGGTATTTTTTTAACTATTTAGCTTTGCTTTCATGAACAAATGGAATATTCCATCAAACGAAATGTCATACTCTCATAATTAAAAACTCTACACCTGAATTCCACAGAGTGCCTAACATACAAAAAGAATTGACTGTGCAACAATTCTCCAAGTTTCTTTTCTCTCTCTGGTTTTCTGTCCAACCCATTCCAATGAAAACGAGGCGTGTAGATGAAAGGGGGAGAATGAAAAGCGGAATATCTGTATACTTATACTAGTATACTAAGATACACTGATTTTTCTAATACATGAAAGGGGATTAAAGTTTTGAAACCAGCATTTATTTGCAAGAAAGATTTTGAATGGATCAACTGTCAATGTATTTGCTTGTACAAGTTAGTCGATCATCATTCACCGTTCTAAATAAGTGTACACATCCTCCAATACTGTAGAAAAAAAAAGGATGGAGAAAAATGTATAGAGAAGAAGAGGAAAAAAAACTATGTTGATGATAAAGACGGCAAAATCCAAACCCACAAGACAGAAGCCAAGCCGAAGCGGATGGTGCAGTTTACAGAGCGCAGACCTATAGTCATGGTAGTTTGTAGTTTTGTGTTGTTGTTAGTTGGTGTTTGGGGCTCAAGTGAAAAAATGTCAAGTCATTCCAGTCGGTGAATGAGAGAGAGAGAGAGAGAGAGAGAGAGAGAGAGAGAGAATGAATGAAAGATTGAATGAAGAGAGAGAGAGAGAATTCTAAACTCTATATACACTGAAAGTACATAAGTAATTCGTCAAAATTTCACATTCACATATTATTCTCATTGGTCTCGGCTTCACTCTTTTATTTCATATGTATCCATCATACATAGAATATCATAGTTGTCATCGTCCGTAGGAGGAAGGATCTTCGGATGGGGTTAAAATGTATACGTACAATCTCTTTCTCTCTTTCTCAATTCTCAATATTTTTTATTCAACATTTTACAATTCTCAATTTACAATATGAAAAAAAGTACATGAGGCAACCCCCGTTTTACACACAACTTCATTTAACTTGTTTTTTTTTTTGTATTTCTATTTTACCTTTCACACCGTCAGATCACCGCATGCTCCTTCGTATGATATATCTATTACATCTTTATATATTTTTAAATTTAGTGCATTGTCCTCCATTGTACTCTCTCCGTACTTATTACTTATCATTCAAATCATCATCCTATTTCGTTTCATAGGTACATGATGACTAATTCCGAATTCCACATTCTAAAACCCAACTCGCCAATGAGCATCCCATCCCTAATTCTATTTCCAAGACTCGGCTGCTCTCTCTCTCCCTTGAATAGTTAATTCTTGTATGCAGATACAGAGATACAGCCTACAGTTTCAAGTTGTCGTAAAAACTAGGTGAAAAAAATTGATTAAAATTACGTAGAATCAAAACAGGTGACAAAATGGTGGAAGGGATATTTTTCAGCATTAACAATGAACAGATTAATCTGGAATATCAGCAGTAGCAGTAGCAGATTATACTCAAAGAGAGTGAGAGGGGGGAGGGGGGAATAACGCAAGTAGGTATGTGCATGAAAGTGTGTGTCTTGGACATCTAAATAAGATTTCAACTCGGCTATTGACTGTTTACCCATGTAAAAGGAGAGTGAACAAAATGTACAATGAGGACAATGTGTGATGCAAGTGCCTACATTTATGAACATTGTAGGAAGATTCATTTCATTCATGCATCCCCCATGAGCCGAGTTGAACTGAGTCGTTCCTCTTTCTTTCTCTTTTTCCTTTTGACCACCAAACACCATGCGACTCAATTCAAAAAGTATCTACATACATATAGATAGACAGACAGAAAATTCATAGTTTTGCTCCTACTTCTGTTGTATGTATGTATACTCGTAGTAATAATAATGAAAGGGTGTAGGTAGAGTGTAAAATGTAGGATGTAAAATAATATAGAGGCTGGCCTACCTTGCTGCGACGATGACGGACATGTTCACCCTATTCAAAAGTGTTTGTATTATTTTCATTTGATGATACTTTACACACACAAGTACATGTATGTACTAGACAGTATGTATGTGCATATTAGTGAGCGAGTATCTTGTACAGTCGTATTCACATTATTAGTATTATTTAGTAAATGTTATATTTCACCCTTTGGATTTGAATGGTGCATGAGTTGACCAGATGCTTTGTCTATTCCCTTTTCCCATTTATTGTATAGTGTGTGTGTGTCTGTCTGTCTGTACAGGCAGTTGCTTTACATCTCCTGCCGAAAATTTCATTCTCTTCACCAAAATAGAATTCTTTGTGTGATGGCCACGGTAAATTTTCATTTGTACGACACACTACAAGAGTCTCAACATGATGATTTTGATGAATAATGAATATCTGTAGGGAAAATGTGATGAGTGGTGAAAATGTAAAGACACAAGACTGATAAAACGTGTATACCTACCTAATACCTAGGTAAGTAGAAAATGGAAAGGAGGATTTTTAATAGAGACATTTCTTGTCACACTGTGGAAAGGAAGTATGTATGATGCTTTGCATTATTTACTTGAGATCATAAACTATCAACTGAATTCTCTCTGTCTTTATACATTCTATTTTTTTTGTAATTCAATACTTTTTTCGCTGTATGCCATGAAAGTTGTCATCTTGTCGGAACTGTGCAATCACACTTTTTTCTAGCCAACTTCCAACGTTCTTTTCCCATCTCTCTCTCATTCTCTGTCTCTCATTCCAATGGTTCATTGTATGTACACAAAATGCACCCCGCTTTGCTAAATAACAGGATAGCTGGAGCTCCACATGTGTCCAAATTCTTTTTTTTCTTTCCACAACAATACAATTTACACTTGCACAATCCCGAATCCACAATAAAAACTTCTTGGGAAAAAACCATTTGACTTTTGAGCTCTTCATTACACATTAAAATCTTAAATACCCACAGATATAGAAAATTCAATGGAATTTCATGTACAGATTCTGTACAATTTCTGTAGTTTGTGAATGTTTCTCGCTCGTTTCTATAATGCTTTTTAATTCCTTCACAAATACTGACATACAGATATTTACTCAGACTTTTCCATGAAATCCATATGACTTAATTTTCCAAGAGCGCGTAATGACTGTGACTACGATTTGCAACAATAATAATGATTATGCTTATGCATAAGCATGCTTAATTTAATGCCAACGTCCTAGTCAACGTCATATAGTGACAGTGAAGACTTTGCATTTTATACGTTGTATTTTTGAATTCGGTGCATTTCCATGCAATAGGGAATAATTTTTTACTTTGACTATTAAGAGGAGAACAAAAAATGTGTATACGTTACGGGATTTTATATTTTTAAAAATGGCTATAAAGTATACAAGTGATGACATAGTTGAGGGAAAGAGAGAAGTGGAATATGTTTAAAAGGAAAGAAATGTTTTAGAAAACTGAAGAATAGTGATTTGATATAGGGTGTCTGTCTCTCTCTTTCTCTGTGTGTATTTTTTTCGGGGGATGAGGGGAATAAGAAATAAGTGTCCCAATGTGTCTTTTCCGAATCACTTCACTCTCCTGGAAAAAGTAATGTGTGTCCATACATGTAGTTTTTTTTTGTCTACAACTAGAGTTGAAGAAGCCGAGAGAGAGTGTCAGTCGTCGTCATAGTTAGAGTCACAGTACAATACAGAGTGTGTGTAAGAGTGTGTGTGTGTTTACAAATGTTCATCGAAAGATTCACAGAGAATGGGAGAGAGACAGAAAGAGAGAGAGAGAGAGAAAGAAATAGGAGCGAGAAGAGTGTGATGTTATATTATGAAAAGGAAGACGAAATAATATCAAAGGAAGCGGCGCTCAACTCGGGGAAAAAATGGAGCCACCAAGAGGAGAAGGCAAAACGGCAAATTTTTCTCTATTTCCTAATAACGGCGATTTTTCACAAGGAAATGAGCAGTCATTACCAGCTGCTGGTTGGGTTGTTAAGGCTCTGTCTTTCTCTATAGAAATATGTAGAAAACTCCCAAGCTCAAGTTTTTCTCTTCCGAGGCTAAAGCTGGATTCCTCCCTTTCTCTCTCTATTTCTTTCTTTCTGTCTCTTGTGAGGCTTTCTCGCATGTACATGGTGAAAACTCTGTTCAGTTCTGTTATGTTATTCTCAAATTCTGTGGAAATGCACTACAAATGCTCAACTACTTACTATGCGACCATTTTCTAAAGTGAAAAAGAAAACTGCAAACAGTCTGTAAAAAAAGGGAAAGAGAGGAAACGATTCCTGCCTTTCCTCTCGTTTGTAAGTTTTTATACCCGTTTCAAATTCTCTTTTCTTCTTTCTTTCCCTCTCTCATCTTTCTCTCTCTCTTTCTCTCTTTTGCTGACAAAACATTCTTTGTAGGCTATCAGGCTAATGTTTTTAAATTTGATTACTTTTTATTTTACCTTGGAATTCTTGTGAGTCCCTCTCCCATTTATTATTAAAAATTCTCAATTTTCTTTCAACAAGAACAAACTGTTGCAAATTTCCTCCCGTTTTCTCCAACTGTGCATGTGCGCTACAAAACTTGTTTTTCCTTTTTTTGATTTCCTCTTTCGTGCTACTTACAGAAAAAGGGGAAAAGTTAGTCATATCATGTCTAGAACTATTTTGGAATTTTGTGTAGGACTTTGAATAGAAAATCATAGGAAGACAAAGGATGCGATATGAAGAAGAAGAAGAAAAGGTTTCAGCCCTAAATGTAAACAAGAAAATAAATTTCTCATTTAAGCCTCCGTGACCTTTTTTATATTCTGACCCAGCGACTCTCAACTGCATGTCGAACAAGTGGAAGTGGAATCCTCTGTTAGAAAACAGTCAAGTGCAACAGCAGTGGAAGTCGGACATGAGGAACGTGAGGAAATAGGAAGAGTATAAGGGAAAAGGGAGAAAAAAACAGTAACAACCAATATTGCGCCGGGGAAAAAACGAGATGCGTGTACTTTTCTTACAGAGTTTTTGGTTTTTGGGTTGTTGGACGACTTGACTAAAAGTTCACACGGTGGTTTTGGTTTTTGTGTGGGGCTATTTCGATGGCGATTTGGGCTAGGATTGGGATGGGATCTGAATCGCGGGTGGAATCCTTGAGCTTCCATACTGAACATTCCCAGCTATTAGCCTATACATATACAAAATCCCCCACTTCCAAACACATTTCATGTACATATGTCCGTTTTTCGTACTGCATTTTACATTGAAATCTCACAAAATGTTGAAAACAAATACACAAACACACACACATCCGTGTTGGGTTTGATGGTAAACCAAGTGATGTGTGGTGTCGGTGGTTTGACTCTGACTAGTTGTACATACAATTCTCTATAGTCAGTGCCAGTAACTATTGGCTCGAGTTCTTCTCTCTCTCTTCTCTTTCTCTGTAGGTAGCCCTTTGGAGAATTGAAAGTCGGAGCACGTGAGTGCAATGAATCAGAAGCGGGCGGAAGAGTGGCGAGTTGTAAGTTGTGAACAGATGCTATAGGACATCACTAAACAATTTCCTCGTAAAATCTTCCATCCTCCTTTCTCCAGTCGAGCTTTCCATTCTAAACTCTCTTACTCTCTCTCTCTCTTTTCATTTTGAATTTAGATTTTCTCTGTGTGTGTTGAGTGTACTGTTCGTTAACGTTTTATACTCCCTTCTCGGGTTTTTCCATTTGGAATTTTAATATTATTCCTTATTGATATTGCCACACACACACAACTGGAGAAGTTGAGGGAGAAAGGGGGTAAAACTTATGACATGTATTTGTCATAACTATCTTGTATTTACCATCCAACAGCCGAAATCCGAATGGGTAAAGTGAGAGAGAGCGAGAAGAGTGAAAGAGACTGGGAAGAGTATTCCACAATTGCTCGTAATGTAAAGTAACCACCTAATTTCAATACGCTATGAAACTACAAACTCCTCACGTACACTCAATGGCCCATTTTGGAACACGATGGGCGATGGGTGGGGATGGTGGTGAGAGAGGTGAAACGAAACTTTCTCTCTGTTCATAATGTTAACCCTCACTTAAATGTCAAGTCGTATATTGTACATCCATTCACATATGCTACAACCAATACTCACACAAACACACTCGCTCCCCTTCGCAAAGCCGTAAGTAGTTTATTTACTGAAAGTCATACCATTTGCAAGTGAAAGTGAAAGCCCATGTGTGTTCCCGCTTATTTATGACCTCTTACACTACACATTTTTCCATGACTGTACTTTATCAATTGTTTCTGGGGATTTGAGAGGGTGAAATGTGAAATTCACACCACTCACACTTGCTCTTGCTCTCTCTCTCTCTCGCCTTACTGGTGCAAAATTATAAACCGTGTAGATTGAAATGAATTTCCTTGACTCGGCTTAGTTTTAAATTTTGGACTTTGAATTTTGAAATCTGAATTTTTCAATTTAGGATCCGCAGGGGAGTAAAAAACGAGAACGGGAAATTGCACAAGGGAATTTTTAATTTGTGATTGTAAATGTATGAAGATTGGACAGGGTTGAGATGGGATGAGAGTGGATTTTCCTATTCCGATTGGAATTTCCTCGTGTCAAAGGAGTAATAATTTTTTCTCCTGTCATCCTTCATCAGTTTGAGGAGGAGCGGAGACGGGTGTGAGACAGGAATGTAGTCTGTACTAGAGTGATTTTAGGTCAGGTTTCAGAAAACTGTTTGAACGTGACATGACATGGAGCTGGCGTTCTTTTTCTTTTTTTTTCTTCTTCTTTTCCTTTTGAAAACTTTCCCATGGGAAGCACAGTGAGTCTCTTGCTACGTGCTTGTACTTGGTGAATTCCCTTTTTTCTTATCCGGTGAGAGTGACATTGAATGTACACACTACAAACATCATATGCGAGAGAGAGAGAGAGAGAGAGAGAGAGAGAGAATCTTACATATATCGATTCGGGGTACTGTACACTCTACTGGTATTTCATATTTGTATTTATGTTGATATTGGTATTGTACTCAAGTCAAAGTCTGGTTTGCAATTTTCTTCTTTTTCTACAAGGAATATGAATGAATGTGCCAAAGTGTTGGGATTGGGAACAGGCCCAAAAATACCAAATATTACAGAGAGAGAGAGAGCGAGAGAGGAGAGACAGAAACCTGGAGATGTGCAGTACTCGTTCCTTGTTCCGTGTACACAAAGATACGGTCTCGAGTGTGTGTATACGGAGGAGGGATGAAGGATATGCAAGAGAACGACGAGACGGGGAAAGAAAGCGATTAGGTATTGGCATTCAGAATAAGAATGTAGTCGAGATGAAAGACAGGCTGACATCTTTTTGTCGAGTTCGTCCCAATGCGTTACTGACGAATTTCGAATTCCGCTCTCTCTCTTTTCCTTACACATCCCAAATACTCGTCTGCTCCCGAGTCCTATTCCTCCTATCCCTTGATTCCCTTCCACAGCCTGTCCACATCTTTCCACATACACACACGAGCTACTGATATATACCCATTTACATGTTTATGCATGTGTATCTGAGTATCTGTACTGTGAGTACATTCAAGATTCAAGATTCGAGTCCACATTGAAATCTCTCGCGTAAATCCAAAATACAGTTTAGGCGGAAGATCCTAATAGATATCTGAGTTTTCAGTTAGATGGATATAGATTGTAGATTGTGGATAGACACATGTATGTACACAATTACGAGCGAGACAGTCATGATGGTTAGAGAGAGAGACAGAGAGCCAGAAAGGAGAGAAAGAGAGATGTACATTATGTAGAGAAAGAGAGAGAGAGAGAGAGAGCGGAAAGAATAGACCGGAATATTGCTTGCATGCCGCACATACCCCTTTGACTCTTCTTTGACGTCTCACAACCTTCACTAGCCATCTCCATTTATTTTGCCATAAATCAATCCACAACCCGCTCCTTCCTTCCCCCTATTCTTAGACCACGTCCTATTCTCCTTACTAGTAGATACTCTATGCATACACAGACCTCTACCACTACCCCTGTTGTAAAGGCAATACATAACAAATCCATTGAGATTCGTCCCCTCTTCCTCCTCTGGCACTCTCGTCCACTTCCCTACGTATAGATATAGAACAACTTAATTTTAATTTGGATTTACTGTAGAATAAAATTTGAATAGGAAAACTGTCAATTAATTGTACTGTCAAACGAATAACGAATCGATTCAATAGTTCAATTAATACTCAGAGAAATCTGGAGAGATAGGAAATTTTATAAACAAATAGAATAGAATAGAATTTTAGTAAAAAAAATGGTAGAATATTTTTTAAGGATAAAATTATAGATTAAAAGTATGGGAACGTGAAAATGAATACTTTAAAGAAATACTTGAGGAAATAAAAATTTGAATGAATTCATTGGAGTCGTGAATGTTTAGAAAACGGCTCACGGAGCATGGAAAGATGACAGAATGAAGGCAATTTGAAGAAAATAAATCCGTTTCATTGAATTTTGCTGGGTTCCTTCCGTCAGTTGATGTACGTTACAGTAGTTTGGTGTAATCTTTCAGTTAGTCTGGAGCCGTATGTAGTGTGTATAGTGTGGGGAAAACGAACGTGGAGTTTGGTGAGAGCAAGTGCAACAGTTCAAGTCAACCGATTAATTTTATGGGTTTTGGTTTCTCTCGTACATTCTCTTTCTCTCTCACTCTCAACTATATTGCTGAACAACGTATTTTCTCTTGAATTCTTACTCGAGTCGAGTTAGAGTCGTAGACATAGAATTAGACCCAAAACTGTAGACGGACCTAAACACGGAACTAAACGAAAGCTAGAGTCAGACCCAGGAAAGAGGAAATCTGGAGAGAAAATTGAGTTCTCCTGTATTTCTAGTTGAAAGCTGCATGAAGCTGAGAAAGTCAGCCATTGCGTTGACTTAACTTGAAGATATTTATTGCTCCACGTCATTCACATTTATCTTATCCCGAGAATATCCGTATGTGCCTTCCTCCACTCTCAACATGTTTGATTTCGGATTTCAGATTTCAGAGCCGTTGACCTACATGATCTCACGATTTTCCCATGTCATCTTAAACAGATTCTCATTCTGATGAAATTCCATTGTGAATCATTGTTGGGAAAATCAGGCTTTCCACATAGAACAACGAAACATCAACTGGACATTCTGCAGAAACAAGTTGTTTTTCCTTCGACAGATAGTTTTACTCGAGTTGAGCTCAGTGGCCTTGAGATATGTCAACTTTTTTTCACATGCTGTCACATAATCATGTATGTGTGGTGCTGATGTAATACGAGATATTAAATTCATGTACTGTATCACTCGAATCATCAAGGATGCTCTCAAGGCAGAATTCTTCTTTCCAACGTACATTCCGCATACATACATACATAATGCACTTGTTCATTTTTTTTAAACTGAGTAACAATATTATTGTACGCAATTAATGGACTATGAACAATGTACATTGTACATGAATTGCAAACGTATATACTGAATACTGACGTAGAGCTTTTGGCTTTTAGAAAAAAGGACAAGGTATAAAAAAACGTAAGAAAATTGAAACGAAGAGAGAAGAAAAAAAGTACACAGTCAAGGGGAAAATGGCAAATGGAAAAAAAGTCGAATTGAAAGAATGTAAGATTGAAACTGGGCGTGGGATGATGATTGACATGAGCCCGTAGAGGCCAATGGAGAAACGACCAAATAACAATACATAGCCACAGGAAAAAATATATAGTAAAGGATGAAAACGAGAAAGACGAAGAGAGAGAGAGGAAAAAATAGAAGCTTGTAGCGATTTCATTTTCACGTCAATCAAAAATTCTCTCCTCCCTCCCTTTTCATCCAACTGGATGGGAGCAAAAATATATTCACCATTCACCATACATACTCACTGTCTGTGTCATATATCTCTCTTGCTCACTCTCTCTCTCTCTCTCTTTCGACTATAGAATAGACAAAGGTAGCGGACTTTGGAAGACCGTCGATTCACTTGTACTCTAATCGTAAGTAAGTGTAGACTCATGCGGTGTTATGAGTCAACTCGATGGAACGTATGTGTATGTGTGTGTATATCTCCCTGGCCATAGTTGGAGTTGGAAGAGCCGAGTGACTGGTGACTAGTCCCTGTCACTGAATTCATACATACACACAAACATAGACAATGAATTCACAACGTCAGCAAAGTTTTCCCCCGAAACAAGAACAAGACGAAGTAAGAGAGAGAGAGACGAGAAGAAAACTCAGAACCAGGACCAGGGTATGGATAAAATATATATGCTAAATCCTATCGATAAGCCTCTGCCGGATTTTTGCTCCGCAACACAATGGCAATAGAAGAGGACGACAGGAGGAAGAGGCAGAGAGAGAGAGCACAGCACAGCCTTTTCAAAGTCCTAATCCAAATGGTGAAAAGAATGATGATATCTATATAGATGGAGATATGCGACCGGCTTTTTGTTATGCAACCGACAGAGAGAGAGAGAGTCTCAACACAGTCAAAACTGAGCACTATAACAACTTATCGTCTTACATATCCAATCCAATCCAGATACAATACAGCCTATGTTCATATACATACTATGTAGGTACATGTATATTTCCCAATGCGACGCAATGTTGAATGTACTCGAAAAACTAGTTGAAAACTTTCCATCAAAAAACTGGCAACAAAAAAAAAGAAACAAAATTCAAAGGCCCAACTTTTGAGACTTTCTTTTCTCAAACGGAATTTCATTTCTCATTTCTCTGTACATACTCATTCTTCTCATCTCTCATTGGACAAATTGTATGTGTGAGTGTGTGTGTGTTTGCATAGAAAAAATTATACAATAAGAGTATTATCAAAGAATTAATCCATTTTAAGCGGTCTGCTCCTCCTTTAAGATGGCCGTGTGCATAAATACTACACGAATGTGTATTATACCTATAATATGTATGAATGATTAATGATGAAGAATGAGGGATGTTTGTTGCATCTTTGAGGTTCATCACTTATCTGATGGCAAATATTTTGACTAAAAGGATATTCCAAGTTTTTCCTTCCTCAGCATTTACATTTTTACAACAATAACAATAATAATGGTAAATGTATACATAAAATAAGTAGAATTGTTAGTCTGTTTATTATTTGCAAAATGCATGCATGAAAATAAGAAGGAAAGAGGGGCCTTTGGCTCATAATCATAATTCCAGAGCCATGTAAAATCCACATATAGGAGCTACAGCTATAGCTAGCAAGTTAAGTTTGACAAGAAATCTCATGTCATGATGGTTTTTGGGTACAAGCGAGAGAGGGAGAGAATTTATCTTCTTATTCTTATGCATAGATAAATAACAATAATAGGAATTGTGAAGTAATGCTAACTCTATTCAAAACTAACGAAGGGGAAACTCAAGCTATCATTCTTGTTCTTCCACGAATGAAGATTAGAAAACTGTACCTATATCCACCAGTCACCAGTCACTTCACTCTGTGATACACACCATACATGAATACACACACATATATATACATATACACACCTACCTACTTCTATAGTATTTCTAGATGTTAGTTTTGCACAAAACTAACCTAATCCTTCTATTATTCTCAACTAAGACATAAATAAGAAGGAGAGGATGAGAGCCATGTTACTTTATGTGTTATGCTGTGTCTTGGAGGACTACACACAAGATTTTACAAGGATTTATACACTTTCTATACTTAATTCTAGTACATGTATGCACAATGTATTTGTATTGTAGTACATCCTTGTGAATCTACAATGTGGATTCAAATTATTAATGTTGTTTAACTCAAGTCCACATCATTTTCAACAACCCAAATATCCTCATCCTCATCAACATAATCCCAACAAGTTTTCCAGTTGTCCTCATTCTTACCAAATTCCCTCGTCCTTTTATTTTTTTTTCTTAAAATGACTATCTACTATCTGAATTTTAAAAACTAACGATAAGCTTCATGGACTTTTTTAAATTAATCCACTTTCTTCTTTGGGACAGCAATTTTGAGTTTTAGCAAAACCAATTAGAAAATGCATGTACAAATAGAAAAATGAATGAAATTCTAGTCACATGTCGTGTCGTATGTGAAGAGCTAATTAATTAGTAAATTGTATCTTTTAAAATTGTAAGATAATTCATTTTGCCGCCTGTAATTGTTGTTACAATTCTGACTGACTATGTGTGTGTGTGACATTCCCTTTGCAATTAGTTCTCTCTCTCTCTCTCTCTCGAAAGTATCCGAGCAAGGCGTTAAAGTTTTCCCAAGATTTACACACAAACGTTCAGACGCAAACATGCCATTTTGTCTTTGAGAAACTTGTCAAGGGAACTATTTGTATGTGTAATGTGAACAGACTATTGATATGAATGTAGTTACAACAAGAACGTTAAAACACACATAGGTACACACAAATTTCTCTACTTGCCACACAAATCTACGAGTTCCTTCGTCTGCATGTACAAATCATGTATTTTTCTAATAGAAAAAAACTCACTACTCTACGTACTCCGTGTGTACTAGTTGTACTGCACACAGAGAACTTCCTTTCTTAACATGAGAGCTGTGAACGCGTTCAACGGATTTGAGTTTGAGCACAAAGACGGGGAAAAAATTGGTAGAGTAAAAAAAATACAAAATACAAGGAGAAGAATGAAGGAGTAACAAGAAATGGAATTAGAATACAAGAACAAGGCAAGTATGTTATGAAAGACCCCCAAAAAACACACACACATTATAACAGTGTTTGTTATAATTGTGTATGGCATGGTGTGATGGAAACTGAAGAGATACTCTGAGCATACTTTGTTGTTGAGACTGACATGGAAAGAAATGGAAGGGCAAAAAATTGGAAATGAAAATTGAGTTCATTCGGTTTTTGGCTGTTCACTCGACGGTCTTTTCAATGTATTTTGTATACTACACGTATGTATTTGCATATGTGCGAGTGTGAAACCATTTGAATTTAAATATTCCAATTCAAAAAGTATCGTAGGTACGTACATACAGAATTTCCTGTATGTGCGTGTGTGTAGTGTGTGTACCCGTATATTACATATTATAAAAAAATAAAGAATGAAAAAAAATTGGAGAGAGAGAGAGACGAGAGATATGAGATGAGAAGTCAAGTTAGGGTTGAGTAGTGTGAGTAGTCTTGTTTGTTTTGTGCCGAACTTGAAGTGTGTATGTACACATAGTGAAGACGAAGACGAAGGAGAGACGCGAGTCAACTGAGGAAGATTCAACAAGACTTTTGTTCATCTACATAGTCGAGTGTCAGTGACGACTACGACGACGACGACGAGAGTCCGTGTGGTGTACATAGGGCTCAAGCGAAGAAAGCAGACATCAATCATTCGGACGACAGAAACCCAAAATAAACCCGTCAATGTGTAACTACTGATCTTTTGGGTTCCTCTTCTGTCGGAGAATTGAGAGTCACTCATAAAGTCACACAGAGTAGAAAGAGAGCGAGAGAACGTCAAAAGTAACTTGCTCTAATATGCTAAGTTGCTTTTCACTTACGATCCTCATCCTCTGTCTCTCCCCTTGTCTCAATTTCTTCCTCTTTGTCCTTTGTAAATATCCCACAGTTTACACATATCAGACTCGCAATGTTTCTTTTTCATTATTGTTTTATTTATTTGCACGCTCCATTGCTTAATTGTTACAATGTAATTTGATCCAATTTAAGTCGGAGAAATCTATATATGAATGCATTTCATCCTATTTGGTACTCATGCGTAAGATTAAAGAGAGTAAGAAAAATTGAGTAATTTGTTGGAGGGTTAGAAAAAAACTAAGGGTCTTTAGTTTTTACCGTTGTTTTGTGTACGTGGAAAAGTTATTTTGGTTTTGGAGGTTTGGAAAAGGGGATTGTAGAGAGAGAGTGTTTGTGTTTGAGAGTTGATGATGGTGTGTATAAGAAATGGATTTTTTTTAAAAGGCTAAACAGTGATCAATTTGTATTTGCGTGTTTTCTGCAGATAACGGTTTGCCACGGCGATTACGAACAGCCTACACGAACACTCAATTGCTGGAACTGGAAAAAGAATTTCACTTTAATAAGTACCTCTGCCGGCCGAGACGAATCGAGATTGCTGCATCCCTGGATCTCACGGAACGACAGGTGCGAAACGCAAGTAGTTTCCAACTAAAAATTTTACATTCACATTCCTCATCATTTTTTTTTTATTATTTTACTTTCACACTACTTTTACACCGTTCGCCACATCTACAGACGTCTGTAGGCGAAGGAGTAGAAGAGCTAGAAGGAGAGAAATAGAGAAAAAGAAAAAGAGTAGAAGAGAAAAAGAAATCCATTTATCATTCAAGTAAATCCCTGATGATTTTGACGGCAGAAGCTGTCCACAACCATCCTGAACCATTTCTGGCCCGTTCCCAGCTCATATTATCTTCCCATCTAGAATCTCCTATCCTTTTCTCTATTTATTTGTTCCTTCTCTGTGAGCCAGTATCTACAGAGAGTGCTTCACATATTCAATTGATTACATACATGTAGAACAATAGTTGAGAGAGAAAGAAGTCAAGTATGACTATGAACATTCGTTTTTTTTCGTTTTATTTCCTTCATTTTTTTCTGCAGTCCCTGTTTTTTCCATGTTGCATCAATAATTTGAGGAATTTAAAAATTTTTAACTATGATTAATGAGAATAAGCTTGAGATTTGTTAAACAGTGAAGAAACGAGTTTTATCTAATCAAATTTTGTTTGGTTTTTTTCTTTTGGATAAACAGGTGAAAGTGTGGTTTCAAGTAAGTCCAAATATTTCTTGCAAAAAAATCTTTATTTACTTGGTAATTAATTGTGTAATCATGTGCAAAAGCTGTGTTGTATACATGGGAAGAAGTGGCATGAGATTTGGACTCTTGATTTTTCACAGAATCGGCGGATGAAACACAAACGGCAGACAATTTCCAAAGATGACGGTGATAAGACGACGGAAGGGAAACCAGGGAAAGGAGACAAAAGTTCAGTTGCAGTCATGTTGGGTTCACCACCGGATGACAAGAAAAGTTGCCAAAGTTGTGATCTCATGACTCCATCACCTCCATCACTCTCCTCCTCATCTGTTGGTTGTCTCTCGTCTGGAGATACAAAACCACTCGTCACACCGGTCACTAGCTCCAAATCAAATAGTAGTTTACTCTCCAAATCCAATGCTCTGACATCCGTGACGAATCCCCTCTCTATCTCATCCAATCCCACAAGTAATGACAACAATAACTCGAGTTTCTTCAAAGATAACAATAGTGGTGTTGTTGTTGGTGGTGGTGGTGGTGGACAGCACAATCTGGACACGACAGGGTTAACGACCACAACACAAAACAATTCAAATAATCCTCCTAGTAGTAATAACAATAGCAACAATAATAATAATAATACAAATAATCCTAGCGGTAACAATAGCACAAAAGCAGGTGTTGATCACTCGGCCAATGACCATCCTGGTAATAAAAAAATATTCAAAAGTGCAAATCTCAATCCAAATAATGCCGTTACCCATCCCAATAATAATAACAATAATACAAATGCAAATATACACTCACCACCCGATTTGAAAATGCATATTGACATCTCAGTCATGGATGGGAATTCCTCACTCTCCCTTCATCACAATAACAATCTAAATGCCATCAATTTATTAAGTTCCGATCACAAAAGTCCTCTACATGAAAAAGTTTCAAATTCAAATATCTCCTCCAGAGTCATGGATTCCTCTTCACCCATGTCCCACATGAACAGTACTTTTGCAACTGTCACTGGGAAATTGAAACCCATGTCCACCTCTAAATTGGGAAATTCCGCAAAGAAAACTAAAATGCAACAGCAACAACATCAGCAACAACAGCAACATCAATTAATTAACAGTGCACAGAATCCATTTAGTCCTTCATCTGAGTACAATCTACGATACCAATCACCCAATTCCAAATATGACTCCAGTGCAAACTCTCCGATTCTCTACAATGGAATCTCAAGATTCCCTGGTCCCATCAGTTCCAATCCGAATAGTACCAACCCTCGTAATAGTAATAATAATAATAATTCCACTAGTAGTATCACAATGAAAAATGGGGGTTACTACACAACTAATCCGAATACTCAACAAACAAATCTCAATTCCTACTCCTGTTCCCCGTATAATAGCGGAAGTAATCAAAGTTACTCCTCTCAAGAGAACTACACACCCACACCTCAAACCAATTACCCGGCTAGTGCAGGCGGCAGTGGAGGATATGGGACGGAAATGAGTCGAGAACCACCATATAGTAGTTTGACTAGTACCGGTACTGGACCTTCACCAACTGCTGGCTATTCACATTATAATTCCTACACGACCAATCCTCACTATACATCACAACAACAACAACAGCAGACTCAACATAATATCAACAGTAATAGTCCTGTGGTGGTGGGGGTAGGGCAGAGTCCGGGTGGGAATATTTCACCATACTCGTCATATTCGACAAATAATAATTATGTTGGGAGCAATGGTGGGAGTGTGGTCACTTCCAATTCATCGCCTTATGCCGTCTCAGCCTCTGTCCCCATCCCCATTCCAGTCCCAACTAATAATAATCCAATTAATACTAATTCCTACACTTCCCCCACACCTGACGGATTTTTCAATCAAAATAGTTCATTTGCTGTGTCCTCTCATGGTCAAGATGGTTCCAATGTGGTGGTGGCTGGGACAGGCAATCCTGTGAATGATCCTGCAACAGCTTATTATGAAGATGCGTATGGTCATGGGGGAGGAGGACAAGGGCATGTCAATTATGAGGGGTATCATGGACATAGTCATAGTCATAGTCATAATCATGGACATGGACATCAGAGTTATGGTGCTTATTTTGAGCATACAAGTGGGAATTCGCATCATTCTGGGGAAAATTCATCATCTTCCGACTTTAATTTCTTGACCAATATTGCTAATGACTATGCTCCGGAATATTATCAACTTAGTTAGCCAATTTAATTAGCATTAGCCTATCCGTTTGCTTTATAACTAGCTATAAGTACTGTGCAATACATATATATTTAAATATTAATTTCAACTGTTAACATCACTTCCTACACTATGTCACAATGTAGAAATACAGATAGTTAAGCAATCTTAACTCGTATATATCCTATTTTATTTCCTCTTGTATGTTTTACATACACCAAATTGAGTACGATAAAAGTCAGGGAAAGATCCAAATGATTGAATTGAACGGTTGTGATGATGAAAATTATTGACTTTTTTCGGGTATATTTTAAAAATTTAGATAATATTTATAGATATTTAAGTTTGCCTTTAGCTTGAGAGAAATTTGGTAAATCGCTCCAACGAAAAACTGAAACATGAAACTGAACGAAAGTGAGTACGTTTTTTCAATTTAAAATGATATGCTTTAAATTTCTGTATATACATTACACTAACGTAAACTACGTACTTGATTTAGACTTGACATTTGTGACAGAAGACTTGTATAGAAGGAGAGTGAGGTTTGGTGTGACTAAATAAAATGAAAAGTTATACTTAATAATGATGCAAATAAATACGTAATAATATGTAATAGTAATTTTACTACGCAAATATATAATTAATTTTAATGAATGATATCGGAAATTTAATGTACATAGGTTATAGTATTTAACTAATTTATTTAAGATTACAGTACATACTGAAATACTGATGGAATGTAGAAATTCTACAATAGACTATTTAATAGAAATAGTTAATATTTACCTTGAATAAATAATTGTACATACATTTACATTATTAAATATTACGATGGTTAAAATACAATTTACAACTAACTACACGAATTACGTATAAACTAGAATAGACTCCCAGGGAGTGTATCCGAAAATATTATAGAGTCCCAGGGAGTCTATTACAGAATGGG